>LOJH01052458.1:0-12343 GCA_001685095.1 Ellobius talpinus
ATAATTTTCTAGTGAAATCAAATGCTTCATAGAAAGATAACAATTCTTTTTTTTTAATTTCAGACACTTTTTTATTGTTCTATATTCCCTGAAAAGGAAAATAGCAGTCTCAAATGGTTTTAGAAATAGTATTTATTTTTAAGCCAATGTTAGTAGCCTATAAAAAATCAGTTCAACATCGCTTAATTAACAGTTGTCATTTATGAATCGATTTGTATAAACAAACATGAATCTTAAGCAAGTCTACAATCTGATTCAGTAGGAAAAAGGCTAATGTTATCTGGTTAAGGGAGTTTTTGTGTAAATACTCTGTAAAGAGAAATAAATAAAATTTAAAAATGAATCATAGAGAGCCATAAAACATGCAATTTGACATGGTTCTTCACAGACTAGAGATGCCCATGCTTTCATATAATATTATCTTTTCTTTCTCTGGCTGGAACCATGATTGTATGTTGTCTTCTTACAGATAAAATCACCTACAAGTGATTAATGAATGCATTGTTATTCTTTGGCAATTGAAAGGACAGTCAACTAATCCTTATTTTAGGATGGTTACCCTAAATGATCATGGAGGAGAATGATAGATATGAGTGAGGAATCAAGAGAAAGGATAGCTGAGGAGATGAGATGTCACAGGAAATCAGAAGAATGGAAAAGATCATGGAGCTGTGCAGTAAAGAGCTATGAACGTATTTTTAACCTTGGGAGAAGATGAAAAGATTGTAAGGGGAGAGTAGTGTCATTAAGGTGAAGAAGAGATGGGTCATGTCATGGGAGTAGGGGATGTATCCTTGTCAGGGCACAGAAAGGTGAGCTCAGAACACCAGATGAGGATCCCGTTGTCTGAGATAACACAGGGTCAAGGAAAAATGTTCAAGCAAAGTGGAGAAGGTCAATGAAGACTGTTGTTCCAAGGGCACTTAGGAAAAGAGAGAGAAAGGATTAGTGGTCAATATTAGAAGTCAACCAGAGATGAGATACAACTGTGGAGTTACCCTAATGAGCAATTAGATTTATGAAAGCAGCACTGACTCTTCTAGAAACAATATTGGAAGACCAGAGGACAGGGATAAGAAAAGAAACTGCTTGCTGGAGGCTAATAGCAGAAGAAAATGCATTCCAAAAAGAGGTTCATGGGATCCAGATAAGTTCTGGAGAAACATAAACTAAGAAAAATTGATAAGGTGAGATGACAGGGACATTGTGGATAACCTGTACTCCAGAGTCGCAAAGGGTGGGTGACTTCACAGATTGGGAGACATCGGCACAGAGAATGACACACAAACTACAGCAGGCATTTCTTGTCATACAAAGCCAGGGAAGGGTTGCTACTGCGAAAAGGAATTGGGAGGGGGTGTTGTCTGTGGAATTGAGCTAGTTTGTGAAGGGTGAGGCTAACGTGCATCTGGAAGGTCATTAATAGGGATCCAAATTTAGAAACCTCTGAGAATTATGGTAATGTGGTAGAAATACTCTCAAATGACACTCAGAAAAACTTAGAATTAGTTGGTCTTGATTCAACTACAAACTAGGACATTTTTATTCATTTCTTCTTGATTTAAAGAGAAATTTGTTTTAGATTAATTTTAAAATTAATTTTAAAATTTTAGGACAATAAGATAGGATAGTAAAGAGGTTCTGTATATACACATCAAAATTCCCTTTATTAGCATCTTGTATTAATGGACTACATTTGCCACAGTTAATGAACAAAATATATCCACTATAATTGTACATTTGTTCTTCAGACTCATAGCAGTTTGTCAGAATCCCTCAGTCTCTAGCCTCCATACCTCCTGTTGTTCATAGGATGCTTAATGTTTCCAAGATTGGAATACTTGCAGGCTCTTCCATCTTTTTGAATCTGTTGCTTAAATGTTTAACTAATTTTGTCTCATACAGATCATTGAACCTAGAGCTCTATGTGTGTTAAGCAAGCTTTCATCACAGAGATATACCCCTATTCTTCTTTCTACTTTTATTTTGATATCAAGTGTTATTAAGTAGCCAAGGCAGACCTTGTACTTGAAATGATCCTCTTGTCTTGGTCATATAACCCCTCAGCTTGGATGATAGCCCATGCCACCAGATTTTCCCATAAAATTCTTTGTCAATCTTGTATTTTTCTGTAATATCATACTGCTTGCTACATTTTCCCATTATATGCCTTTTTATTGTTATCATATTAGCACCTGTCTTAATCAATAAACTGTGATACAGGGTCTCTGTATTCTTATAATTTTATTTGCAGTAGGTATCATTCAACAAAACATAACAAATAGACGCTGAAAAGCAAAGAATGAATCAGCTATCTGAAGAGCTGTGCTACAGAAGAGAATCAGTGAAAAACATCTACTGCTGCTTAGGAAAGAACAAATGGTTCTCATGAGTTTAAAAAAAACACCTCTGACTCAGAGCAAATACATTTCTTACTACTAGATTATCCAAGTGGTGAATGAGTAAGGTCAAGGAGTAGCAAGAACTGTGCTGCTGACATAGTTTGGGCAGAGAATAGGAAGCCATTGTCCACTGGCATCTACAAAAGGACTTGTCTGATGTGAAGTCATAGGTTGAGTATCACAATGCTCAAATTTCCGCAGTGAGATGGTTAGAGGGGTAGAAAAAGCCAGGTGGATCCAGCAGAGACTGTACTCTGCTCTTCACTGTATGATTATAGACAAATGGTCTTCACTGAGTTTCAGATTCTCATTTGTAAAAATGAGTTATGACATTGGATCTAGTTGGGCCCAACGAGGAAGGGGTTAGATGATATTTGTAGTGAACTTAGTGCAGTGACTGCTTTAGGCAAATGCTGAATAGATTGTGTGGATCCTACTTAACAACACAAGACTGAGGATTATGCCCATGAGTGGTGACTACTGATCCTGCTTTGGAAAAATAAAGATAGATGCATTTCAAAATAAAACGCATTGAATTCTCACAGGTTTATTAAAATATGTATGAACAATAATTTGCAAAAGTTGTTAATCTTTTTTATTTACAAAAGCATTTATATCAAGACTTACAAATGTGGTATACAGAGTCTAGCTGCCACGTGGGGCCAGTGGATTAGTATGTCCCCAATGGCATGTTCAAATCATGCAGAGGCGTTTGTGTGGTGTTTGTTTGATTTGTGGCTTCTACACATCAAGAAATAATGGACTGGCTACATTCTGCAGGCTGAATAGGGAAGGGACAGCAGTCAGGATGACAGATGCGGAAATGTTTCTGCATGGGTGTTCAATGCTAACGGTGAGGTCATTTTCCATCTTGGGAAATTTGTGTTTTGATTGCCCCATAAATAAGAGATTATATACTTTTAACAGTTGTTTTAAGTTTGTAATTTTATAAAAATTTATTTATTATTTTTTTAATTTCATTTTGTATTCCAACCACAGTTCACCTTTCCACCCTCCTCTGGCTGCCCCCTCGTCTCCTCCCCCAGCCCAACTCCCATCTATTCTGTCCAATAGGTAAGGGCTCTAATGGGGCTTCAACAAAGTTTGGTACCTTAGATTGGGTAGGACCAAGTCCCCTGCCCCCCAATTAAGGTTGAGCATGGCATCTCACCGCAGGGATCATGCTAGATCATGCACCAGTAATAGGTCCTGGTCCTACTGCCAGGGGCCTCTCAGATAGTCCAAGCTTCACCTCTTTCTCCCACATGTGGAGGGCCTAGTTTTATCCCACGGAGAAACAACAGCTTTTCGTCTAAAGATCATGAGTTTCCACAAGCTTGGTTCAGCTGTCTCTATAAATTTCTCCATCAAGATCTTGACCTCCCTTGGTCATATATTTTCTCCTCCCTCTCTTCTACTGGACTCCTGGAGCTTGACTTGGTGCTTGGTTGTGGAACTCTGCATCTGGATGAAGGCTCTATGATGATAGTTTGCATACTAACCAAGCTGATTACAGGAGAAGGCCAGTTTGGGTACCCTCTCCACTATTGCTAGGAATCTTAGCAGGGGTCACCCTTGAGAATTCTTGGGAATTTCCCTAGCACCAGATTTCTCCATAACCCCACAGTGGCTCTTTCTATCAAGATCTCTCTTTTATTGCTCTCCCACTCTTTCTCCCTCCCCAACCATCTGGTTTTCTCACATTCTCATCCCCTTCTACTTCTCTTTTCCTTCTGCCCCCAATTTGCTCAGGAGATCTCATCCAATTTCTTTTTCCATGGCAGTACATGTGTCCTCCTTAGGGTCCTCCTTGTTGCCTATCTTCTCTGGAGCTGTGGATTGTAGTCTGATTATCCTTTTTTTACATCTAATATCCCCTTATGAGTGAGTACATACTGTGTTTTGTCTTTTTGAGTCTGGGTTACTTCACTTAGGAATTATTTTTCTAGTTCAGTTTATTTGCAGATTTCATGATGTCATTTTTTTACAGCTCGGTAACACTCCTGTACAATAAAGGAATTTCCAGAGACATCACCATCTCTGACTTCAAACTCTACTATATTGCTATAGTAATAAAAACAGCTTAGTACTGGCATTGAAAACAGAAATGTGGAGCACTGGAATAAAATCAAACACCCTGACATTAATCCATACACCTATGAGCACTTGAATTTTGACAAAGAAGTCAAA
This sequence comes from Ellobius talpinus, assembly GCA_001685095.1. Taxonomy (NCBI): domain Eukaryota; kingdom Metazoa; phylum Chordata; class Mammalia; order Rodentia; family Cricetidae; genus Ellobius; species Ellobius talpinus. Next base: position 4,593 of record LOJH01052458.1, read on the forward strand.
ATGGTATGATGGAGGAAGGAAAACATTTTTAACAAATGGTGCTGGCATAATGATGGATGTTAATATGTAGAAGGCTGCAAATAGATCCATATCTATCCCCACGCACAAAACTCAAGTCCAAGTGTATCAAGGACCTCAACATAAATCCAGTTGCATTGAACCTCACAGAATATAAAGTAGGAAATGGCCTTGAATGCATTGGCACAGGAGATCACTTCCTAAATATAACTCCAGATAAATAGGACCTCCTGAAACTGAAAAGCTTCTGTAAGGCAAAGGACATGGTAAATAAGACAAAACAACAGCTTACAGAATGGAAAAAGATCTTCATGCATCCCATATCTGACAGAGGGCTGATCTCTAAAATACATAAAGAACTCAAGAAACTAGACATCAAAATACCAAATAACCCAATTTAAAAATGGGGTACAGAGCTAAACAGAGAACCTCCCTCAGAAGAATCTCAAATGGTTGAAAGGCATTTAAGGAATTGCTCAACATCCTTAATTATCAGGGAAATATAAATAAAAATGACTCTGAGATACCATATTACACTTGTCAGAATGGCTAAGATAAAAAAAACACTGAGAACAGCTCATGTTGGAGAGGATGTGGAGTCAGGGAATACCCCTCCACTCCTGGTGGGATAGCAAGATTGTACAGCCATTTGAAAACAGTTTGGTGGTTTCTCAGAAAATTGGGAATCAATCTACCTTGAGACCAAGCAATACCACTCTTGGGCGTGTATCCAAAGGACACTCAACCATACCACAATTACATGTGCTCAACAATGTTCATAGCAGCAGTGTTTGTAGTAGCCAGAGCCTGGAAACAACCTAGATGTCCCTCAACTGAAGAATGAATAAAGAAAATTTACGCAGTTTACATTTACACAATGTAGTATTACTCAGCTGTAAAAAAGAATTTATAATTTTTTTTAAAAGGCACATACTTTTGATTCCAAACTCAAGTTGGTCTAATGGTAAGAGCAGAGCATTCTCATGGTATGGTCTCACACAGATAGCACCAGGTTCTTCTTCCCTAAATGTTTGGTTTGAGATTCTATTATCTGGTCTGTATCTCCATTGCCGTGAAAGTGTGATATAAGTTTATGTGGAAAAAAATCAATAAAATAGAAATAACTCTGGCCTAAAGAACTAGAAAATCTAATCACAGTGTGGGAAGACTAATGTAAAGTGGAAACTCCAACAGACTCCCTCTTCTGTTGAAACGTTCATGCTACCAACTTTTCATATCATTCATTTATTCTTTCGTTCATCTATCCAGACAAATATTTCTTGAGTGCCCATGATGTCAGGAACGAATCTGTCAAGTGAACAGCATTCTGAAAGAGTTTTATTTTCAGATATTGATTATAGTTATGAATACAGGAACCAGCCATTAACATAATAGATAAGTGGGCACAGTATTTCAGGTTACTATGCTGATAACAAATCATGAGCACATACCCAGATTTCCATTTTCTCTGGGCTCAATGCACTTCCTCCTGTTGCTCATAACTCATTTGAGCTATTTTTTATGTCTGAAATTTGAATTTTCAAGGCATGGTTCTAAACATGTTATTAGCATGTATTAACTGTAAAAAAATATTGGCTTTTTTGGGGCCTCCATGTGTTTGTGTGAGTATGAGAGACAGACAGAGACAGAGACAGACAGAAGCGTGCGCGCGCGTGCACACACACACACACACACACACACAGAGAGAGAGAGAGAGAGCACATTTTAACAGTACCTTTTTGGTTATTGCTGGATCAGAAAGAGACATTAAACTGGATGTGAGCAGGCTGTTTGGAGGTTAGACCCTCTGCATTCCTTTTGTGTGTGCTTACTGTGATACTTCCTGGAAACTCAACCCTCTTTTGCTAAGCAGATAAAACAAAGAACTAGTAAGAGGGGAAGGAGCTATGTGATTCTTTTATGACTCTTAATTCTGAAAATTAGGACATTATTTAGGACACGGCTGAATTTCTCTAACACTATCTTGTTGAAAATTCTTCTCAATTTGGTGAATATTTGCCTAAATTCTTGGTGAGATTATAAAGATAAAAAGATATGAAGAATCTCATGAGGGGAATCATATATTTTCAATCAGATATTTGATGCAGAGTATAATTCCTTACAAGAACTCTGATCTCAAGTAGTAATTGTGGTCTGAGATGTCAGCTATGTGAAATACTGCACTGAACTGAGCATGCGCAGGTGAGAAGACTAACCTGCTTCCATGTCTGCATCTCACTTGTCCTGTTCAAGTTTTGTAGAAGGAAGTTTAGCCACAAAGCATACAATATGATTTAATCTAGAATATGTTTAATCAACAATTTATGCAATACTTAGAAAATTGTGGGATGATGCCAACCAAGTTTTAGATAGATGTCCTTTTGTTTATACTGACTAATTTTTAACACACTGTCTATTTCAGCACACTTCGTGTTAAAGGAAGAGGGAACAAATGGTGATACATCAGACAGGGTTTTGGACAATAGCAGGACTACCAAGGAAAAGGCATATCACCATAAGAGTTTGGAGAGTTCCTCTGACTGTCACCATCCTTTCTCAATTGTAATGAGGTGGTTGAAAAGAACACCACAGACCTGTGTTCTAGTTCTAATTTTGTTGTAGTGTTGAATGGTTCTTTAGTTTCTGTTTTTAAACACAAGGTGATATTTCTCTTTGTGTTACTAGATCAACTCTATTTAACATATTCTTACTCAATTTATGCTTTCCCTCATCAAATGATATCCATGTCATTTGTCTCCTGCTTATAAAGTACCAATTTTAGTTAGGAAGTTATCACTTTTTAAATTCCTATGAATTAGTTATCATTCTCTCAATAAATTATTAGAAAGTAAAGCAATGCTTCAAATATTAACAAGTCCAAAGTATTTATACACATTCCATAGTTAAATATCTCCTTGAATTATTCAGGATACGATTTCCATGTATGCCTATGAAACAGAATTTATCCTTCCATCGTGATTTTCTGTAACCTTAGAGAAAGTAACTAGTTTAAAGTATTTTTTATGAGAAAAAGTTTGTCCAGTTACAAACTGTTTGAGGGAGGCAGAATCCCTGGCATGTGCCCTGTAGCTCATGAGGTGTTTCAATAAGAGGTGGGAGACAGTGAGTGTGGTAATCTTAATGCAGTATGATATGTGCTTACTGGGTAGACCAAGGAGAAGATCAAACACCACAGAAGTAAAGACTGCTGAAGTAGGAATCATAGCTAAGGAGATGTCCCAAAAGAGGAAGAGCTGGAACATGGAGAAAGCCTCAGTATCCCAGACAATGGAGAGTCTAACTTTACATATGTGAAGTTGAAACCATAAAATAGTGCAAGAAAAAAAAAGCATTAGAGGAAAATGTGAACATTTTCCCACTTGAAGAAAGTATATATGCAGAAACTCAAGAATTTCAAGCCAGATGTGCTGTTTCACATCTGTAATGGCAGTTCTCATGAGGCGGGAGCATAAGGATTACTGGGATTTGAGACTAACGTGCTTATGCAGTGAAACTAACATGAAATAGTAAACTTAAGTAGTGACTATTTAAAGCACTTTTCTATGCAAAGAAAACTTCCACAGAGAGGATAAAAAAATTAAGACTGCATCCATGTTGTCTGAATAAAGCAAAAGATGCCAGGAAACAATCTAAATACAGTTAAGAAGTGATTAAAGAAAATATTTCAACACTGATATCTATCTCAATCAAAGCTATATATCAAAAATCAAAGCTGATGAAGACTTTTTAAGACAAGAGCATCTAAGAGAATCTAAGCCTGGCATACCTGAACTCTGAGTGGAAGTAAGACACACTAACACAGACGGAGAGGGAGGAAAAGCATGTTCTAAGCTTCTTAGACATTTGTCAGGTGGTGTACTATTACTTGATAAGTTAAAGGTGCCCATGAAAGATAAACATGATTTCTATAACAACCCAACCAATGCATATAGAAATAGAATCACTAAAATGCTCTTTAGGGCCAGGAAGATTGTTTAGTGGGTAAAATGCTTACTGTTCAAATGTGAGGGCCTGAGTTTGAATTCCAGGAATCTATGCGAAAACTGAACACAGCATCACAGACTTTAACCCCTAAGGTAAGACGAGAGAAAGAAATGAGAACCACAAGGAGCTAGTTCAGCTAGCCTGATGCAGGTGGGAATGATCAAGAGACCCTGTCTCAAAGAAGGTGGAAGGTGAGCATAGATACTCAGAGGTGTCCTCTGATCTCCATACCTGCATCATACATAGAAGTGAGCAAGGCATCATGCACACATGCATGTGCACACATGCATATGCACACACACACACAAACACACACACACAGCAAAGAAATAAGACTTCTTATCCAAAAGAAACCAGGAAAAAGTGACAAAAATTGAAAGAGGTAATATGAAAGCAAGATTGATAATAACACTAATTGTATATTGTCTTAAATGCTCTATTCAAAATAAAACTATCATAATGGATGAAACCATCATATCATCTTCATTCAAATCTCATTAGCTATGAACCTACAAATAAATTCAAGGTAAGCAAAAGGTAAAGGAACAGCAGAGAAAGAAAGATAGCTTGACTTTTAATTGGGCCAATATTTTACAAAATGAAATGTTAATACTTATGGTAAATTTTCTAATGAGTAAGATAACAGCTCAAGAACAAGCATAAGTTTCACAGGGCTTAGTAACAGAGCTTTAAAATATATGAAAATTGGGGGAACCTGAAATCTAGACGAATTAAAGTCAACATTGTATGTGTATACTACAGAGTGCTGATAAATTTAAACTAGAGATAAAAATAAGAAAGAATAGAGTATCCTTTTGCTTGCCTGGCATTACTAAGCATCCCAGTTTGTGCGCAGAACATAAATTGTTTACAACTGTGTCAGAAATTCCCCAGTAGACCATATCCTGTTCTATTAAATAATACTGTGTTAATTTAAAATACTTTCAAAAATATTAAGGCTGTTGTATGTGTTACTCAAAAATTAATATGGTCAACTACATATATATCTTTTTAAATTTTAAATTTTTATGTCTGAACATAAAATGTAAAGTAGTTTGAATTTACATTTCCTGAAGAATTTCATTCATGAGTACTGTATTTAGCTCCGTTCAGCCTTCCCTCTCTCCTTTCTACATCCCTCATTTCTCAATACCATGACCTCTTCTATAATTATTATGGTTCTATATATTGGTTTTCTGCACCCACTTAATGATTCCCCTGTGTTCATGTTCTTAGAGCTGACTGCTAGAGGTTCCCTGAAGATGGACTTTCCTTCTCTTACCAGTTATTAATTAACTTCATCCAGGGGTTGTGAAATTTATTACACCTACTATAGAGAACTATTAATCTTGGCAAATGCATTAAAATATTTGCTAGGTGATGCTGGCATATGCCTTTAATCCCAGCACATAGGAGACAGAGGTGGGCGAATCTCTGAGTTTATGCCAGCCTGGTCTACAGAGCTAGTTCCAGGACACCCACGGCTATTACACAGAGAAATCCTGGCTCAAAAAAACCCATAAAACAAAAAGACCCCAAAACGACAAAATCTTTTATGCGTTTGTGCGTGCTTGTTTGTGTGTGTGTGTGTGTGTGTGTGTGTGTGTGTGCATATTTGAGTGCATGAGCCAAGAGGGGCCAGAAGTTCTCCTGGAGCTATGAGCCAGTTAATGTGGGCAGTTTCTGGGAACTGAACTCTACAATAAGTGTTTTTAATTGCTGAACCATCTCTTGAGCCCAAATGAACTTATTTTTTATAATAATTTGAAGATTAACAGGTTATCATTGATTTAGAATATCTAGAAGTTCCTCACGTTTCAGTAACTCTCAAATGTATTTATAAATCTTCAATTATTTTTTTAAAAGAATACCATCCTACAAAAGTTTTCCCTCTAATGTGTATTTGACCAATTCTATTCTAGTTTAATGAGAAATTCTGAGAAACACAAAGTTGTTCTCTCATTTTGTATTAGTGATAGCAAAACTTATTTTTGGGCATCTTTGACAAGAACTAGATAAGAGTCTGCAAGGACTGAGAGAAGGAAGCAGTCTCAAGAGTTAGATCTCATGGGGTTACCAGGACTCATGCATGTAGTTTTTATTGCTGTGAAGAGACACCATGGCCACAGCAACTCTTATAAATAAAAACATTTAATTGAGGTGGTTTGCTTACAGTTTCAGAGATTATCATCATGGTGGGGAGTATGGCGGCATGCAGCCATAGGTGGTGCTGGAGCTGAGAGGGCTACAGGCAACAGGAAGTCAACTGACTGTCACACTAAGGGAAGCTTGAGAAAAAGAGACCTCAAAACTCACTCCTACAGTGATAGACTTCAATGAAACCGTGTCCCCTAATAGTCCCACTCCTTTTGGGGAACATTTTCTTTCAAACCACGACAATGAGTTTATGCCACTGATTTCCTAACGAGATAACCATGCTAAGAAACTGGAATATGTAAGAAAATGAAATGATCTTCACAATTATACTATGTTACTTGGTAAAGCACTTGAATAAAATAGGACATTAGCAGTAATTATGATGACTGAATGTTGAATGTTCACTTTGGATGATATATTGCTAAAATTTCTTCCCCATTTATTAGAAATTCTCATGTCATCCTTAATTTAATTTTATTTTTGTGACTAAAGTATTTTATTAAACTAAGTGTATAATTTCCAAATGATTTTATAAGAAATTCTACAAGGTAAATAAACATTTCAATTAATGAACACAGAGTTAACAGCAAAATTTTCATCTTTAGAGTACAAGTGGAAACATTTTGTTTGTGATATACTGTCTGAACAGTTTATAATGCATTCAGCTCTTGGCAGCAAGGTGGCACTTGGTGAGAAGTCTCAGGGTTATTTCAACCCTTACTAATAACAGGTTCCTTATTGACCATGAAAGACAATGGCTGAATTCTAAGACACATATGTACTTTGTCACTATGTAATGTGAAATTATAGAGTTCTTCAGGATGCGGGTGTGTTCTAGCCTTACTTTTGTATTCAATTTTGTAAAGAGGCATCAAGTAACACTGTAAAGCTAAATTACATTTAAAAATTAATCACCATTAACCTACATTCTATAACTTGCTTGTTTTTCAAATGTTTCTTGGTTTTTGTGACACAGATATTTAAATTTGTTTTAGGGCTAATTAAAAATAAGCAACATTTAATCACCACACAGAATATTTTTGAACTCATTTTGTCATGCGTAAAATTTTCAACTTAGAGAGGTTGACTTTTCCGTGGCACTCTAAGTGTCGGGAATGATTTACTCACCCCAGACTTCTTCTTCTGCATCCACCTCCTCCTCTTTCTGACTGTGATGGAAGCCACGGATGCACACATTGTAAGACCTGGGACAGGAAATAGAGATTAAACTTGGAAGTTTACCCTTGACTGAGAGCCAGGGTTTAAGGAAATAAACTCCACTGGAGTCATGCCAATAACCATCCCTTCAAGGAGGAATTGTATCTTTCTTCTCACCTGTAGAGTAAAACCAGAACTAATAAATGAAAGCATGAGGCCAGATCCAGCTAGCATCGGTCTGGATTTCTAACATCAATGTACAAAAGTATACAGAGATTTCTGAGTGGTGGAAAGTCAGTTGAGCAACTTTAAAAGTGTTGAAGCAGGGCCCTGATCCTCTACCAGAAGATCCACTGGACGGGTGAGTGCGTTCCTGACCCTTGGAAATGGAGCCCAGACATCCCTCATTTCCT
>LOJH01052460.1:0-12343 GCA_001685095.1 Ellobius talpinus
TTTCTTTATTAACCAATGAAAGTAACATACAGACAGATGACCCTCCTCCATCAGATATGCCTCACTGTATACAGGAAAATTAAGAAACAATTTACTCAAAAGAAGAAAATTTGTATAAAAGAAACAGATACTAAATTCATTTTTATTGTATACTAGCTATAATATAGGGTCTGATGCCAATAGTTTTTTGGGCATTGGCAGAGATAAATGATTCAAAAGGAATGCCATCAGAGAAAATAGTCACCATTTCTATCACTTACTCAAGTGGTTCTGTTATATAGGAGTCAGTATACAGCACCATATGGAAAGAATTTCCTGAGTTTGCTTTACAATAGACAACAAGATAACATGTGTTTAACATGAAGGGTATGTCCAAATCAATAAATATTAGGATCATGAAACTTTTACTTTAGATTTTTGCCATTACTTTGGGTATTGACATCAATTCAATATTAAATATTAAATATAGCCAGCACCCGTCAATGCCTCAAACTAACCCTTTCCCAATACACACATTGCCTTTATTACTTCAAGATGATGACATCTGCCCCAAGAATAATCACCAGCATTTATGATGCTGTTTTCTTGCTGCAAATTGTTCAGCTTCCTAATAAAACTTATCCATATTCAATTTGCCTATATGAGTCATACCACAGTGCCAGCCAGAATATTAATATTCCAAAATATAATTGAATATAGATCAGGAAGCCAGCGATGACAATTCACCAATTTATAGTTTCCTATTTACTTATTACAGGTACATTTTATTAACCAGAGATGGTGCACCATGGTGTTTTCTTCTTAGAAAAGAATTATTGAAATGAATCAATCATAAATTTTCAAGTCTTGTTTGACTGTATATAAAATCATGGCAATTCTATAATATGGAACAAATTATAAATATTTTTGAGCATGTAGAACACATACTAACATATAAAGTATAATTATCTATCAGAGATTTTCCTTAGACCTTTATATGTGTGTAGAAAAGGGGAGAATGAAAACATAAATGAGGAAACCAGGAAGTGTCTACCAATATACTACCCTAAATACACCAGACCTCATCAGGATAGAAGGAATGAAAGAGAAGGGAAGGGAAGGAAAAAGGAAAAAGAAAAGAAGAAAGGAAGGGAGGGAGGGAGGGAAAGAGGAAGAGAGAAAAATATGAGAAAGGCAAGTCAACTCTTTTCCTACATCAGCCATAGTGAATAGCTAAACATCAAGGGCTAAAAAGTCTCCTTGGTGTCTGGATAAGACTGATAATATACAGTCAATAACAGATAAGATCCCAGATCCCCGCCCCATCTTCCTGACTGTCTGAATCATGAATCAGCTTGTTGGTCTCTGAGTAACCACTTCAAGGTACTACCTCTCATGATCAGTCCTAATTCTTCTTTTTTAGTTTTTTAAAAATATTTTTTTCTTTTACGTGATTATTATTATTATTTTCATTCTGACATCAGTTTCTCTCCCTTCTCTTCTCTCGAACCCCCTGTCCCTGCCCCCATTCACTCCTCTTTCATTTCTATTTATTAAAGGGCAGGCCTCCCATGGAGCAACCAAGCATGGCATTTCAAGTTGTAGCAAGATGAGGTACCTCCCCTCGTATTAAGGCTGGACAAGGAAACCCTGACTTGAGAATGGGATCCCAAAAGCCAGCAAAGGAAAAAAAAGCCAGCAAAGGAGAGATAGCCCCTACTCCCACTGTTAGCAGTCCCACAAGAAGACAAAGCTGCACTTCTGTAACATCTCTGCACAGGGCCTAGGTCAACCTTGATTATTGATTCAGTCTCTGGAAGCCCCTATGAGCCCAGGTTAGTTGTTTTTGTGGGTTTTCTTGTTGTGTCCTCTGGCTCCTTCAATTCTTCCTCCTCCTTTTCTGCAGGAGTCCCAGAGGTCTGTCTAATGTTTGGCAATGGATCTCTGTATGTTTCCATCAGTGGCAGAATAGAAGCCACTCTGATGATAGTTGGACTAGGCACCAATCTATGAGTATAGCAGAATATGATTAGGCATCATTACATACATAAAAGTTTACACACTTGAATCTAGCCATAGCGTATGTAATTTTAATTTTAAATGTTTTCCCTGTCTTCTGTAACAGTGGCTATAGTTATACATATGTATGTGTATTTAGTAATCGTGACTATAATTGTATGTGCTTAGTTTAGCTCCCTTCCCCCTTTTTTCATCTTTTCTATATTTCTTCCTTACACATGAATTGTACATCTATTTTACATCAGGTACTTCTGGCAATTACTCAACCTCTGGGGTATACAGTGTATGAAATACAAAAACATGAAAAATAATTAATTAATAATGTAATAAAGTTGGCTGAAGCCATGGAGAGGCTGAATACATTTGATGGTCCTCACATATCTTAGCCTGTGGATAGGAGTATTATATGGTCACAGTTCAAGCATCGTAAAACAGCTGCTAATGACAAGATCCTAATGCCACACACAGAATTAGAATAATGAAGTTGTGTTCCCATCACCATTCTTGTCTATACTCACTATCTTTAATGATTATTCTGACCAGTCTAAGGAACACTAAATCAGGGTTAAATGGTCTTGAAAACACATGTCTGAATCACTGTTACCTTGCAATGTCAAGACCGAATTGTGTTGGCAGTGACGTTATGATCTTTGAGAGTTAGACTATTGATCATTTTAGTCTTGTTTGTAACATGTATGCTGTTAATGACTCAGTGTCATGACAAACATATCTGATCTATGAGGAAAAAGTAATCATTAGAAACTGCAGCTTTGATGTTTCTAAGACCCATGTCCTAATCTAGGCAGGAAAGAAAAGGAGAGAGAATACAGTCTTCAACAACAATTTGTAAAAGAAAATTTGCACAAAGTATTTACATAACCAAGAGAATCCTCTGGAGAAGGGAGAAATTTGCAGGTAAATTAATGTGCTGCAGTCAAGGCAAAGCTGGAAGAACACTGGAAGGCTCAAAGGCACACTCTACAATGAATAATTCCATCAGAATTATGCGTGCAAATTAGATCAATTAAAGTGGAAGATGCTCAGTCACACACTGGCCTAAGAGTTAACAGTTGTGGGAATAGAACTGAAACCAATTCCAGTTGAAATTGTGGAGTACATCCCAGGTGGAAAGCAGCAATTCCTGCTGGAGCAGCAGCAAAGGAAAGCGTTATTTATTTTCTTTCTTGTATTTGCATTTAACTTTATACTTTAGAAAAAAATCATGTATACAGTGCTTGGATTTTTCCACACTTAAATTATTCTTGAGCAACAACAAAAGTACCAGCAATAATAACAACAAGATAAATAATAAAATAAGCATTTTGTCTAGAACAGCCAACTAAAAGTGAGTTCAAAGACCACCTTAGCTTTATCGACATTTAGGAGTACCTCTTAATCTTTTACACTATTAATTTTTTTTTCTGTACTCACTAAGTGATTGCAGAAGAGAAATGTGGGAAAAGGGGTATGTTATTTTAAGATAAAGTATGATGTAAGAAAACCTAATACATAATTACTTTGTAAACAAACCTGATCCTATTTCCTGTAATTACTTATACCACCTTCTTCCCAGGTATAGTACCTTTTCAAGTACATGACCCATTATATCTGAGAAATGCATTTCATACATCTTAAATTTTCAGTGACATGAGAATAATACATTCATTATACTTTCATCAACATTTGCTGTCACTAAAATTTTTAATATTTGTCAATCTGACATGAATATATTATGTAAATTTTTATCTCCCTGAATACTAGTGAGGTTGAATAAAAGTTTAGGTCTGCATTGTCTATTTATATTTTTACTTGCACAATTTGTTCATTCCTTTGTTTTGCTGTTTATCAGAATGTTTGGTTTTTTGTAGTGGATTTTTCAGAGTTCATGAATAACTGATGAATCCCTTTCTGGTTATATTGCCAATATTTTCCTCAGATGGTCCATATTCTTTTGTTCTTTTACCACTAGAGTTCCTCAGTTAGAAGTCCTAATAGTTGATGCAGCCAAATTTACTAAGAGTTTGAGTTTCTATTCCAAAGACATAAACACAATCATTCATATTCTCTTCTATTATTTTCATTGTAATGTATTTTACATTTAGACAGCCAATCAATCAGAATTTAATATTGTGTCATGCGGATAAATGTAACTACTTTTCCCCAAAATGGTTAGATAATGTTCTGAAAGATATTTATTGCATAGTCTGTCATTTCTCCATTGATATGAAACACTTCATATACCATGCTCTAGTGTCCCAAATAGTTTCAGTATTATCTATTTAATTCCACACATGGATCTGCTTACTTCTTATCCAGTTCTACAAAACTCTAATTATACACTAATTATATTTAAGTTTTCAACATGGAAAATTAATTTGCTTATATTCTTAAAGGTTTCTTTAGCTAACATTATATGTTTACTCTATGTAAATTTTAAAATTAGATTTTAATTGTCATGAATTAACACATCATAATTATTTGGTGACTGATTAAATTAAGAAGCTAATTTGGTGAGACGTGACTAGCAACATATCGAGTTTATACATTTATTGTTGTCCTGTACATTCCTACTTCTTTCAGTGACATTATATATTTTTCCATGGATTAAAAAGCATGAACAGATTATAGTCCCAAACTATTGCTTTAATTCTGTGTCTATGAGAAGAGGCATTTCCAGTCTACCTTATAATTGGGCATGCCAATCTTTGGATGACTTGTCGGTCATTGTACAGTATGGTGCTGTCTCTTGTTTGCTCGAATTTGCTATAATTGGCTATATTTAACTCTGGTGGTTTGAATGAGTCAAAATAAACTTAGTGGCCTCCTGTTTGTCCTATTCTGTAGAATACTTGTATAAGTTTAGAATTTCATGTTCCTTGAAGGCATAACAGACATCACCTATAAAGAACTTAGAGCAAAGCAACTTTGGCAGCTGAGGAATGACTTTAATTGCAATTCCACTGGGTTCATTTGATGATTCAACCGTCCATTCAGGATTTGACTTATGTTTTCTCAGTCTTCAGTCATTCTGGCTTTTTAATGGTTCCTATGTATCTTTTCACAATATTGACAAAATATTGCCCATGTGATCTTTATATTTTACTATTAGTATAAATACCATACACCATCATTGGTTTCATTGTGGCAGCCTCATATCACATACTTTGATCGTGACTGCCTTCTATAACCTTCCTTACCCTGCAGCTCCACAGTTATGGTCTTTTTGAGGTAGGGTTTCTCTCTAGCCTTGGGGCCTGTCCTGGAACTAGCTCTTGTAGATCAGGCTGGCCTTGAACTCACAGAGATCTGTCTGCTCTGCCTCCCAAGTGCTGGGATTAAAGTTGTACACTACCACTGCCTGGCAAAACCTCCTTTTAAAAAAATGTAGGTACACCCTAGACTACTATTTTTCTTAGTTATTTCTAATTAAACAAGATATAATTTAATTTGTTCATGATATTTAAGCACTAGCTAAATTGTTTTTCTCAGCAAGAAATTGATTACCTCCTGCCTCCTCATCTCTTGCTCCTCTATTTCATGCTGCTATTGTTTGTATTTTTCCCCAAAATGGTTATAGAAGTGCATTTTCATACAGCACACAGGACAGAAATCTGTTATTCAAAATCACATGTAGACAACAAGAAGATGACAAATGTTAACATGTCAGTCCAAATTACCAAAACTCCCAGTGAACTTCCCTCCTTCCTGTGTTTCTGTCATAAAATGGCTCCAGAGACCATCAACAGTAGAGTGTTCAGAAATGATACAGCTACACAGCCTCTTCTTCTAGTATGGAAGAAACAAATTACATCAGGTGACTGAGACTCCACTTGTTAAACACACTGGTTAAATTTTGTACTTACTTAGAATTAAAAATAATTTTTACTAGTTCCTCAAAGTGATTTCTTCTTTTAACTGCTTCTCTAATATTAATTTCTCTCCATTTAATCCCTATAGTATGTTTTGAAAAGAGACTTTCCATTTTCACTTTCACCATCCTTGTACAACGTAAGTCTTTCAGCACCTTCTGAACTGAATGGTCATTAACTGCAGGAACCTTTGGGCTCCACAAAGCACCCTACCAATGCTCTCGCAACAACAGCATGGCAGTTGGCTATAAAAAATGGACATAATGTCATGTACACATATGATCTGAGGTAACAATGTACATCCACTAAACTCCATTATAATCTGTGAATTATCTGTCAGAAATGTCTTTCCACCTTGCCCAAGATCCTGGAGGGATATGAGAACCACAGCACTGCATGCTTGCCTCTTTCTCCTCATTGATTGCATATGCAAGAGTCTCACTTAAATATTTAAAATTCAAAATAGCTCATTTAACTATGGATACAGAGTAGATAACTTTAGTAAGAATTTTTTAATACTTAAAAATTAATTGAATCGTTAAGTGTGTTTCAACAGATTAGAAGATATTTTAACAGATCAGTCAGAAAAATCATTGTGATCTTTTGGAGATTGGTCAAATGACCTGCTCCTTCCTTTGAGCTTGTTTTCTGGCCTGATAGTTTAGCTAGCATCATCACAATATTAAAAAAATCTTAGTTATTTAATGCTTGACAACATGTGTGACTGATCCATGAAAAACCATTACCTGTTACTAAGTTAGAGGAACTTGACAAAGGCAGGGAGTATGGGGAATGTAGAATTCACGTTTTGTGAGGCTTACCTTCTTTGTTTTTTAGAAAGATGCAGTCAGGAAGTTTGTCCTTGCTGTGTTTAATGTTGGTTCCAGGTAAGCATTATTCCAAAAGAAAAAAATATTTATTCAAAATGCAGTCATTCTTAGTCTTTAGAGTCTGTTTTTATCAAAACCATTAGCACTTCCCTGTGCATTTTTTTTTCTTTCTGGTGACATGTAATAAATATTTATACACCAAGAGGCTAGATTTGTCCAAATACGGGAATAAAAGATGAAAACTAAAGCCATAGAGACGTTTCTTATGTTCACATATTCTATTCCGTTCCCAAAATGGTAATTAAAAACAAGCAGGAGTAACAAAATTTTCCCACCATCACATAAAAGCAGTCTTATAAACATTGGGGAATTTAAAGACATTATTTTTTCTTTTAGTAGGAAGTACTTGACCAAAATTCATTTCTTTTTGAAAAGGCATTGCTGAAGCACAAAGACACACTGTTGTGTTACATTTAGTATTCTGGCATTCGTTACTGCTATACTGCTCTGCATAATTAAAAGGTCATTGAAAATAAACACAGTTTACAGTCATTCTGTTAGCTCTAATTGAGCAAATATTATGCAGATGTTGTGTCAGGTGCTGGGAAGATGAAGATGAAGATGAATAATTATGGCTCCTGTCCTTAGGGAGGTTGCAGTCTTTATCAGAAGTAGATAGGTTACTAATGGTAATGCAGGTAGTTAGGGAGGCACTCTGTGCTATGTGGACACCATGTAGCAAGAGTCTGTCAAGCATTTCTGTGTGGCGGGAAGTCATGATGCACAGTGGGAGCGTCTTATAGAAGGTGGGCTGCAGGATTCATTCTATAGAGAAAAATGAATTATTTATTCCCCACGATTTTATTTACACAAATCTCAGGAATAGTTAGTACTTTTGTTTGTTGAATTTCTTGCAAGAATTTAATTTTGTCTTAGTTTTTAAAACTGGCAATATTTTTATCAATAAACATACCCCAAGTCAAAATACATTTGGTAAGTATCTGTAATTTTTTGGTTTAAAATGAATCTTTTCCATCGAATCACAACTTTCCCAAATGTTAGATGGGAGCAAAGGAAAACCTGAAGTGACAGAATGCGTTCAGTAGTATTGTATCAGACTTCACTGAGGTGTTTACATCCTACTTTTCAGAGACTGGCCAGCCAGGCACTTAGAGTTAGACATTTCAGACAACTGAAACCATGTCCTGTCTTCCTGTCTTTCTGCACCAAAACAGTAGGACTTCTCAAATGGAGGTAAGTGTATTTGAAATAATAAAGCTGAGGTAAAAGCATCAAGTCTCACTGCCTGTTCTCATCCTAGCATGTGGCCAAGGGCACTACTTGAAGGCCTTTTTTCTTATGTAGTTCCCCTTTACCACGAATCCTGTATTACAATTCTGAGCCTCCTTATCATTTTTGCATTCTCTCTTTACCAACCCTATGTTCAAATAGTTATGTGTTGCTAAACTTTCCGCATTATTCTTCCTTGGGTTACTTGCTTTTGTGGGTAAAGCAAGAGAACTTTGCGTATAATAAAATACAGATGTTTGTGTGCAAATTGAAGACTTTATGTACCATAAGTGAAGAGCAAGGACCCTGGGTATCACAGGAGGGACAAGAAGTCTGGTGTGCTGTCTCAAACCCATTTGCCACATACTTCTCAGGTATCAATTATGACAGGTAAGGGTCTGCAACACATGAATCTTCACTGTGATGCTTTTAATTCTTATTATTGTTGTCCCCAACTGTCATTTGCCATAACACTAATCCAATTTTAGTCACTGAGACTCTCACTCCAATGCTATGGCCTAATTATTGCAACTTTTATCATTATTTCCAGTGGTATTAATTGCCTAAATTGCTTGCACTTCGTCATACAGGTCTCTTTTGCAAGGCAGTTAAGTAAAGTATACATGGTGCTTTATCATCACTGAGGGGATTAAGTCTCATATTTGTAATCAATTTTTATCAAAATACATTTTATTTACACTTGTAAACCAAATGTTCTCTTGCCTTTAGAGTCCTTAACTATAAAATAAAATTGCAGTTTCTTTAATGGCTTTATTTATTACTCAGAATGACCACCATGCTCAATCAAAGTGAATCCAGTCATTTTTTATCAAGTTCCCCTTTGGATTGTTTCTGCACATTGCAAACTGGCACTTTCCTCGGTTGGCCTCACTTGTCTTTTCCCTCTGCCCAGTGAGCTTCTACTGCTCCACTGTGGGTCAACTCCTAAAGGAAGGTACTGTCTCTCAAGCAATTGTTACACTTTTCCTCTAACCTCCATGTCTCCGAAAAGAGAGTGATATCACCAATTTAGGATGAAGATTGACTCTAGGGGGTGTGTGTGTGTGTGTGTGTGTGTGTGTGTGCGTGCATGCGTGCATGTATAAAACACCTTGCTTCTTTGATGCATAGAGTACAGAAATGCATAAAGTACATAAATATAATGTCCATTTCTGATAATACATCAAGAAAAGAGGCCACCGGGTAGAAGTATAGGAAGTGTTCAAGGGGTTTAATGACAAATTGCTGAGGAAGACTGTCTAATCCTTTATCTTAGCAAGGGAACAGTGCTAGTCTCTAGCACTGTTTTCCTTTCCATGGTAAACCTGAAAATATTTTATAATATTGGATTAAAGATTATGAACATCCTGGGCTACTGCAAGACTTGGTGTAAGTGTCTGGTTAGGTGCCTCCAGGTCCCTCCCTGGTGTGTTTCCTGGCCTGCATCAGTGGCTTTGCTTGTCCAGTTCCCTTCAGGATGGACCCATGCTGCTTCTTTCGCACGGCCTGCTCTGAGTCAGTTCTCCACCGTGGAGGTACTGCTTTTCAAGGTGATGCAAGGGCTTTCAATTCTCTTCAGGGTGACCCTGCCACCATCCTCCAAAAAGGATATCTTAAGGGAACATTCTAGACTGACACAGTTTTCAAGTGTGTGGTATCTGATGTGGGATTTGCCGAAGGATGTAATATCAGCAATTGCATCTAGGATGAGATTAGTCAAACCCAAATCAATTCACTTTTGATTTCCCTTCCATCTGATATGAGATATTGGCAAGACCTCCTATATAGCTCAGAAATTATGGTGTCCAAAATCTCATAAAAACCTTTAAGAGACGGCCAATACATTTTTTTTGCCAAGATACAAAGGTTAGGAAATATTGAAAAACATATTATGACTTTATCTTGTGTTAGATTCTTTCACAAGAGTGTTCCAGCAGGACCGCCAGTTGTTAGAGCAGGAAACACATGGTTTTACAGTCTTTTAAGTTAACATGTGACTTAGAGCTTTCTATCATATCTCAACTCCTTAAATTATGGATCCTAACCCCATGTGGGACTGTAGGTATGGGGGTAAGGTGTCAGAATTTTGGCAAAAGTAGGAGTTTTGAAATGCACAGTCACTAAAAACTAATTCAGGGCCAAACGAATAAGGAGCCTGAGTTCTGGCAATATCCCTCTGTGTTGTAGCATGTAACTTCACCAAAGCCTTAATTCTGAATACATACCATGTGCACTTTCCCCTGAACAAATGGTCACATCATGCAGCAAATTGCATTCTGCCTCGATACCTTGACTTAGATTCAAGATTATTGCATGCTATGCATTGTTTCTTTACTGTATTTACAAAACTTTTAATAATGGAAATCAAGAGACTTTTCATATTTTCCTTTTATGTGTCCTCTACATGTAGGTTTCAAATTAGTACATCTTTGGGCTGTATTGCAATAAAAATTTTAATTTAAAAAGTTTGCTCTTTGAGTTGCTCATTTGAATTTCATTCAAAAATCATTAAATTAATGTTGGCTTGGGGTTTAGGTCAGAATTTTCAATAATTTATGAAACATAAAACACACTTCAGCCGTCTTGTACTTCATATTTATGCAAAGTGGCATTCTCAGTACTGATTTATAAATCAAAATACTGTTCCTCTCTGAAAGCTGTGGAGGTGTTTTACATTCTGAAGTAACAAAAGTAAACACACACATCCATATTACTGCTGAAAATTTGCTTTCATCTTTAATAAATGGTAAAATTATAGGTATACTTGGTGAAAAATGAAGTTTCCTTTGCTTAGTTTTACTTTCTGAGTGAAGCTTTGCCATCGGTTGACATAAGCTAGCAAAGAATTGTAATTTACGATATAAAGTCCACAAAGATGCTTTTTTTATATGAGCACATTTTGGACAGTTAAATGTTTTTCATTCTTGTAATTAAAACATTATGCTTAGCATAATAAGTTATGTTTTTTCAAAAAAATTTTCTTCTGACTTATAATCAGCAAATGTCTATGCGCTTTATAAAATTTCTTCAGAAGAAAATGTCTAATGGCTTGTGTTTAGTTAACCAGCTTGCTTTGGTATACTTTGTGACTTCTTACTCCATACTGACAGTTCTCAGTCTCCAGACAAACAAGCATTGTAGACAGTTTTTGTCTTTGGTATCTCAACTCAATGCCTGGTTGGGGATCACTCTGACTGAAGGCATTGCTGTGCGCTTCATAAGGGGCTGCTGCATTCACATCCTTGGCATCCTTTCTCTTATGCTCTCTCTCACCCTATTTCTCACTTCAAAGTAATGGTATGCAACATTTTTTCCATATAAGAAGTTAAACATTTGTCTAGTAATGTATATGTGAGTGCGCATGTCTTCCAGAAACCAGACATTTAGATGATCGTTCTGCAGTGGGTACATGGAATGGGATGCATTTATTTTTCTGAAGGCTGGAAGTGGTGAATCATCCTATTTGGTAATCACAGTTCGCTGGTTGTCAAGAAAAAAAAAGAAATTAAATACTGCGTGTTGTTGCTCAGCCCTCTGTCCCCCTTGTCAGTGCCAGCGCTGTGTCTCTTGAGAGATCCTGTATGTTAGGGCATGTCCATTGGAAATTGAAGCTGCATATTCTATTACAATGCAAAGTAGGTATCAGCTCATGTTGTGAGTAGCACTGAAATAAGCTTGTTACATTTCTAAAGATCTCTCTGATAAGAGCTGGTTGGCCAACATATGGGCCCTCATGAGGCTGTGCATCTCTCATTTCATTTATAGTTACAGCATCCACCTTGGAGGTTTAACTAGCTTTTCAATGGCATGTTGCTGCACCTGTTCAGTGTGCTAATTCCGGAGTCTGTTTCTTTTTATTTTGTAGAATCAGAGAGGCCAATTAAGAAAAAGGAAAAAAAACCAATTCCCACGAATAAAAGTGTGCTGTGTCCCAGATATTCCAAGATGGAACATGAGGGAAAATGAATGCATCTTTGAATTTGCTACTGTACTATGATTTAAAAATCCAAAGTTTTGTAGCCACTAAAATTGATACATACTTCAGGATGCTTTTGATTAGCTTTGTAAGTATGTATAAATACCTAATATAAATTATTTAGATGTTTGTAAGTTTCCTGCTGCAGGGACTAATACTAGTTACAGATGACTACTTTCCTCGTCAGGGTAACTAGGCTTTCATATCTCCTCTCATCCCTGCCTGCTCTCACCCCTACTTTAGAACTGGGAAGGCTGTAACAAATAGGCACCAGTTCTGGGAGCCTAATAATTTCCCATTAGTCTTAAAGGTGAACAAGTTGGTACTAAGTTCTCTAAGCATTTTCTTGGAAGAAAATAGAGACATTTTAATCTAAAAAA
>LOJH01052463.1:0-12343 GCA_001685095.1 Ellobius talpinus
GAGACCCCAGCCCTCTAACACCCCTATATCCAAGGAGTCTGGGATGATTGGAAGGGTCACCCCAGTCCCTGGTATCCATCCTAAGCCTCTTCCCCCTGGGAGTTGTCTTGGTCCCGACTCCACCTCCAGGAAGCCTGCCAAGTACTGACCCTTTCCCAAGGTCAAGACCACTTCCACAGACTAGTTAGGCTCCCGCTGGAAAAAGGAACACGTGGTTTCAGGTTTTGTGTGTCCCTCCCTGCCCCTGTCTCTCCCTTCTCCTCATCATGCTGTCCTGGCCACCCAGGAGTGCTGCGTTTATTAAATGTGGGCATCTTTGATTTGGTCTAATCTGGTCTGATTGGAATTATTCACGTTGGCAGAGAGGTTCATCTTTAAATTATATCTAACATGTAGCACTGGCATTAACATTATAGAGACAGCATATTGAGGCCTGGTCTCAGGAGAAACCCTTGCTGCACACTGCCATTCTCTCTATCCTATACATCCATGCTTGCCACGCCTAATCTTTCTCCTTCTAAGTGAATTGCAAGGACGATGGTCATTCTTTTAACATGGTTTTCATACATGTTTTCCTGCTATAGCCCAGCCTAAATAGATGGTTGCTTTCCACCCCTGTGTTCTCATCTTATACATTTGAGCTACTCTTGTTCCTATTTATTTTGTTCATTTTTGAAGAGTTAATAATTTTATTTTCAAAAAGACATTTTCTGACTCTCAACCAGGAGAACGGCTAGCTACCCAAGCTATCCTATTTAGCTTGGCCTCTTTAATTCACTACTGGAAATAAATTATCCCTAGGAATTTCAATATTATCTTATAAGCTAACTACCCAATATCACTAATGGCATTTTTAGGTTTTAAGCAGTTTCTGGTTTTGATGAGGATTATGCACCATCTATAAGAATGGGGTTAATGGTTCCCAGAAGGGACTCATCACCAGCCAGGCTGTTAAAAACTCATGCATGGTTTGGTCTTCTGATTATAAGCAAGAAGCATTACATTTACATTCTAAAGATTTTTGAAAAATTACACTCATCATATTATCATTGTTGTTACTATTTTACAGTGGTTTTGAATCTGAATATTTATTTATTCATCCCTTATATCATTTCCCATGAATTTACTTTCCAAATTGTCTTCTTCCTAAATCAATGCAGGATGAATATATTTCATTGACAGTTTCCCATATAGAACTATTATCTGGAAAACTCAGACAATGAAACTAGTTAGCTAGGTAAGGTGTTATTCACTCATTTGTTGTGGCTGCTTATATCATTTGTGGAATAATTGCTTTAATTCCTTGTGAAAAACACAAGAATCCAGGCCCGTTTCTGCATTGTAAATGTGCTCAATTTGACTAGGACGATAGATGCAAATGCAAGCCTGTTTCTCTGTTGCCACACATCCTGGTACCTCTGAGGAGAAAGAGGAAGAGAAAAGCAGTTGGTGAAGGCCAGGGCTTGAGATCCTGCCTAGAAACTAGGGGTGGGAGGGAATTAGTATGAGGAAAAAGAGGGCCAGAAGTGTGAGAAGCAGAAGAACCGGACAGGACTGGAAGTTCCAGTCCCTTGAATTCAGGCCCTAAATCTCACCTGACGTGTCAGGTTGGCCACCAAAAGGTGTCCTTAGGAAAAGGGCAAAGCTTGTCCATCCTCACTAATGATTTTCAATTGTTCCCTCATTTCCTTTTGCTGGGTGTCTCAGGGAGCAAAAGGACATTGACAACCATCTCTCTACCTCTGTAGCAGGGGCCTGACACAGTGTGAGGCGCTGGGATTGGGTCACACTTTATAACAATCCATTCTAATTGAGGAAATGGGCTCCACAAGGACGGTGATTTACTCCAGGATCTTGAATTCAAACAGGCTTGGATTCAGTTGCTGAAATTTGAATCCAAATGTGCTTGACCCAAAGCCCAGGATTTCTGGAATGTCGCACTTCCTCGGTGTGAGAAGAAAACAGGCAGGGCAGGTGGAGTGCCGGGTGTCAGTGTGAATATGTGACAAGTTATGCTCGACACCTGCTCTAGGCCAGGTCTGTCCACAAATTCCACAATGAAGTCAGGGTAACACTAAAGAGAGCTCCCCAACTGGGGGTCTTCATGGCACAGGAAGGACCAAGTGCAAGGAAAGGAAGTTTGAGCAGGTCTCATTCTTAGGTTACCATCTTATGTGTAGTAATTATTCATGTAAAAGGAACTACTCTGAGCCTTGAGCTTACCGAGCAGCAGCGATAACCAAGTCCCAGGAGGACACAGGAAGCTTTAATTGGATGGCACTTTGGAAACTTACTTCATTGGCATCTTGTGCTGCCTCTCCTGGGAGCAAATCTTTCTGGGGCTGGTGTTTTATATGCTTATTTTAATTTTCTTACTGGTGTATATAGTAAGTTAAGTAGATGCCCCCCTTTTCTGTTTACCCCTACCTTCCGTTTTTTCCCCTCTTCTGCTACCATAACCCCGTCTGTCTCCCTAGGCAATTTTATTTCTACTTTCATTTAATACATACACATACACAAATACATCTATACATGCACATACATATACATACATATAAACACATATATACATAATATGTATATACATACATATATATACATACGTACACATATAAATATATACATGCATATATACATATATATATGATTATATGTGACTATATGAAACTTAGGAGCCACAACTAACAGAAAACACATGATACAATGTTTGTCTTTCAAGGACTGGCTTCACTTACTTGATATGATCACCATTAGTTGATACACTTCCTTTTCCTTTATGGCTGGAAAATTTCATTGTGGTGTTTTTGTTTTGTTTTGTTGTTGTTGTTGTTGTTTTGCCTGTCTCACAGGTGGTCTAGTTCCCACGAAGTGCCCATTGGCCACTGTGATTGTATTAGACGTGGTTTTAAGAGGAAAAGTCACAGACTCCTCAGGCCAGCGAACCCATGCTTCACAGGTGCAACCTTCTCCTCTATCTGTCAGAGTAAGATAAACCTCCACCATGGGCTGTCCCTGGCTTCTCACAACTCGTGATGTAGATGTTCTTGCTTCTGTAGTTGAGAATTAACTTAACCACTACCAAGAATTCTCAGTGGGCAGCATTGCTTGGACTCTTTCAAACTTAAATTCAGGAAAGAAAGACTCAAAAGATGTTTGCCTCCAAAACCTTGTAATTTTATGGTTAAGTTCTTTTAAGAAAAACGAGCCATAAGCCATGTTGCTAGATATACTATCTAAGGGTTTTCAACCATACTTTTATGATGTGCTTAAATATATTTAAGTTGTCAAGTATATGCTTTAAACTGTGTTTTTCTCTAACAATCCCCAAATCTTCATGCAATTCCTTTAACTTGTGATAAAGACCTCATTATCTGATGTGGCAGAAAGATAAAAGTGTGCCTCATGAGTTAAAACAAATTTTTCTGAGCTTTAATTCCAGTTAATTTCCCAAACTTCACAACACACCTAATGTTCTTTCTGTCTGCCACACAAAGCAGAGAAATTATAGATGTTCTCTGAACGGTTACTTAAACATAAGGAGTTTCAACACCTCTCTGGGAGAGACCATGTGCAACCTGCCTTACAGTGGATCCTAAAACTGGGTGAGAAAAGAAAGCCTCACTCAGAAACACTGACAGTAGATACTACACATGCCTTGGTCGGCTGAAAATAGAGAAAAGAAGAGACAGCTCCTGTTTAGCTCTCAGGTGTTTGTGAGATGTGACTGGGTAAAATCCAGCCAGCCTCTAGTTCCATCACCAGAGATTGTCTACTATGAATAATTTTTTGATTAAGGGTCAAAAACAGAGCAACATTTATCTCAGGGGACAAAGGAAAAGCAGTCCCTGGAATTATCTATGTGGTAAAATGTCAGCTACCATGACTTTGAAAATAATGGGCATTTTCTGTTTTGCCACTTTCAAAATTAATTTTCTTCTTTGCCCGAAACAAGGAAGAATCACAAAAACCTTTTATATTAGATATGCAAATGCCAGTAAGTTACCCACCCTGATTTTTTTCTCTATCAGTTTGCCCTTTTGATAGGTGCCACACACACACAGTGAAATGAATAAATTCAGCATATTTTCCTGTTCACTGAGCATAAATTATTACTAACCATGGTGAGAGGCTTTTTGAAAAGCTGTTTAATTTTATGGAGGGGACTTCTTTTATCTATAAAAGATTCTGTTTGAAATCAAAGTGGATATTTTCTTATCTTTGTGACCTCGGGAAGCTAAACTGTGATGACGCATTTCCATTCTGAGAGGGCAATGAGAGGCCCAAGCTGAATACAATCTCCTAATGTGTTCCTGTGCTTGGCTCAGGTTCTCAGTCTTTGAAACACTAAGAGAATTACCTTAGCATTAGAGTGTGATCTGACTCCATTGCTTGTTATCTGATGACTGTGTTGCATCTGTCTGGGGCAGGTGGCCTTGCAGGATTCCTTTCTAAAAGGACACACACATACACACACACACACACATATGTAACACGACAGTCCCGTGAGTGCCAGTCTGATGCCCTGTAACTTTCAGCTCTCCTGAATCAAATGAAGACAAAGATACTCTGCTTCTCACAGCTGAAAGGGATAAGGAATTTGATGAAGCATCAGTTTGAAGTAGGAGTCATGGAATCCACATCTATCAAATGATCAGAACTGTTACTCAAGGACGAGCAGCATGAAAATGTATAAATGTCATCCTGCATTAGCACATTTACTCTGTCCTCATTCCTCTGACATTTGTCTTCTGCCTAGTCCCGTCATCACAGTAAACAGAGTACTGAACCACGAAGTTGGCATTTAGCATTAAGATGCTACTGTGGACCACTTATTAATCTGCTATTTCCTTGAAGACTTCTCCACTCTTTCATTTCATTTATTTGGCATTTTGGAGCTGTGCAATCATTTGAGAATCCATGACTTCTAAAAAGTGAACATTTTAATTACCCAGCCCTGGACTGGGACGTCTAACATCTTGATCCTTGTCACTGAAGAGGAGGAACGAAACATTTTGAACCTTGGGTGCTAAGACAAAACATCAGACAGCATCGAACCCTCCTGGCTCCTGGCACAGCTGGCTCATAGCCTAGGCACTCTGGTTCAACAGGAAGCCGTGCTCGGCCAAAACTGAATCACTTGCCCAGGCAGCACGTGAATGAGGTTGAGCTGTGACGCCAACTGCTTGACAAGCCATGGTGGCTGTTCTCTGAGCAAAGCAAAAAGGATGTGAAAATTATTCATCCTCATATGTTAGGTCTTAAAATAGTCTGCACTGTTGATACGGTTTTAAGAAATGTACAGGCAATTTTCTTAGCCTATCTGGGTGAAAGTTCAAATCACCAAAACCCTTTCACATAGGAACACAATGTATAAAACTGGACAGTAGTTAGAGACATGCCAGTGAGGTTGCAGGCTAAGTCCACACATGAATTAAAGTTCTAAAGAATTTTAAAATTAAGTATTATTTAGGACATAATGTCAGAATTCTTAAGCTCAGAAGGTCTAATTTTACTGATGTTTCTTTTCCTCATGCCAAGCCAAAATTAAAAAAAGGAAAGCAGATGACTTAAAGGGTATGGTAGCATATATATGGCTTCTGATTTCTGAGATAATATTATCCCATAGAAATCTAAAGATTATGTTAAAATTGAAATGACTCATCACAGTTTCATAATTACAAGATGCTTAAAAGAATAAACCTTATAGGACAAATGTTTCTGGTTGTCTCTAACCAAAAAGTCATCCATAAAGTTTTGCTTATGTACAAAGCAACCAAACTTTTCAGAACATTGATTTAGTTTTACAAAGGGGCTAACTTTTAAAGTTCAAAAATTGAATGTTTAATGCTTAATTTCATCACACTTTAAAGAGAATCCAGGACTCATCCAAATTTCTGCTTAAATCATTTTGATGAAATCAAGGTACAGCTCTAGATAAGCAGGGTAGCATTATTATATAGCTGAACTTGTGCACCAGATAATAAAACTATTTATAAGCACTAATAATTGTTTCCAAAATTTCTCACATGGCTTTAAAAAAATGAACCTTGAGGCTTAAATTCAACTTCTCTGCCTTTCCTGCTAGCAATAGTCTCTATAGTCACATGACTTTTGCCCTTGAAATGCCTCCTGTAGACACTATCAATGATTTTCTATAGTCTTTATGGTATATGAAAGCATTAGGGTGCTTGGTGACAAGCAACACAAACCAGTTCTGAGTATTTAAAAGGACACATGCACACACAGGATGGACATTGTGATGAAGCAGGGGTAAGGGGTTCTGGAAGGGTGAGAACCAGGAGCACCATGTTTGCTTTGGAAGACGGCACCTGGCTCGGGTCAGGACAGCTGGGGCAAAGACTTTGTCTGTAGGTGTGCTCAGGTGGGAAGAAGAAAAACCCTGACCTCGTGGTTTCCTAGACTCCTGGAATTATCATTTCTATAAGAATACACATGGAAGGACAGGCCAGCCACCTAAAAGGTAGCATCGAGGCTCTAAGGGATAGGAAAAGATCCTAGGTGACAAATGACTATGAAGAAGTATTTCCCACCATCAACACTGCATCTTTTCAACTTCATTCAATTCCAATCAATAAATAGTTACCAATAAATAAAAGTACAAGGCATAGTGGTAAGTACAGGGCATGCTGGGAGACAGAAGCGTTTACAGTTTTCTGCCAGTCATGTAGTAATTCATGCCCCAGCTTTGATTTCTAAGATTATTTAAGGCCTTCAGTAGACCTGTGAACCATACACAACCTTTGACCCTCCTTTCTATTTCTCAAGTTGATCCTCCTCCAGTGTGCTCACATGCATGTTTACTTCCCTGACTCTGCCTGTGTCTAGCCTTACTTTTAATCACATAGGCTACAGGCAATGCTAATGGTCTAAGACATTAGGTAAAAAGAGACTGGAGGGCTCTTATTGACGTGCTGAGGGCGTTTGAAATTTGGTATGCGGTAATGATTGTGAAATCCTCTCATTTTACCAAAATCCAGTACATTCTGTGTTGAAAACAGTTGAATTTTATGATAAAGCTATACCTTAATTAAGATTTTGTTTTTTAAAAATGCTCAATCCAGAGCTATGCAGAGAATAAGAGATGGTGGAGTGCTCAATCTAAATGAAGTTTTTATGTCACATTCCTCCCTACCTGCCCCCTACCTGAGTTGACTGAGTAGGCTGCTGGGGAAGGGAGAGTTAGCAGTTTTCGTGATCTGGCCCCTGAGATGCTCCAGTAGATGGTCCTACTGGCAGGAACATACAGGCAGCACTAAGTGGGCTCCGTGGCTTTTGTTATTTTGTTTTCTTTTCTTTTGGTGCGTGCGTGCATGCATGCGTGTGTGCGTGCGTGCGTGCGTGCGTGTGTGTGTGTGTGTTTAAGAGTACATGAAGTGGAGAAGGAAAAGCAGTGTAGGAGGATAGGGAGATATTAGAGAGGAGGAAAGGGGTTAGATTTGATCAAAACACATATGCGTCTGTGAATATTAAAGAA
This sequence comes from Ellobius talpinus, assembly GCA_001685095.1. Taxonomy (NCBI): domain Eukaryota; kingdom Metazoa; phylum Chordata; class Mammalia; order Rodentia; family Cricetidae; genus Ellobius; species Ellobius talpinus. The sequence continues at coordinate 7,496 of LOJH01052463.1, forward strand.
AATACCCCCAAAAGGCTGAAAGATGCTAGGTGATACATAAGGTAGTGCTCCATTGGTTAGAAAAGTCACCCAGAAGTGACGGAGCAAACCCAGAGTGTTAGAATGATGGAGTGTTTGACCAGCCTCATTCTCAAATGATGCTGAGGTGGAAGAAAAGCTCACACGATTGTGGAGCCTCTGGCATCATTGTGCTTCAGCAAGCTCGGGGCTCTGGGGATGCTACCAAAGAATATATAGAAGCTAGTCCTTAAGCTGAGCATCTTACACTCTCAGTGCTTCTGTAGCGGTGGTTGCAGACCAACAGGTATAGGCTATTTCCTTCTGTCGGGGAGGGGTGCTGCCTTGTGTCTTACTCTGCTCTGGTTCATCCCTAAAAGTTCTCTTGAAGAGAATCTTGGAAATGGAACCCTTCCCGTACCATCCCGAGTTCTCTAGCCCCGATATATTTTATAAGAGAAGAAATGACAAGACACCTTGCGAAATTAAATGGCTTGCTTCGAGAGAACACACCACACTCACATTTATAATTCTCTTTTTCCAAGGTGTCAGGGCCCAGCACAATTCCATTCATAGGGTTACTCATCTCAGCAGAGATATTTGTGCTAGAACATCCGCCACATCTTCAGTGCTTATCACATCTAGTCCTAACGATTCTGCCTGGTATTTGAGATCCCTACCAGGCTTGATCTCTGGGTTCCATCTCAGTACTTAACACTGAACATCACCTTCTTTACCTCTACAGAGTTTTCCTTGTCCTTTTTCTACCATGTACTGTCCTCATTGTGAAACTGTCCCCTGTCCATTTTATTTTCCTTTTCTTTCACTTGCCCTAAAGATCCTACTTTATTATTTCTATCCTGCAATATTCTTCCACTTCTTCAAACCTAATGATGATCGCAATCTGTGCCACACAATTTGAACTTGATTACTCTATATTATTCTCTTTCTAAAGCTCTCTCTCTCACTCAGTCTGATGAGGGTCTGGTGTCCTGATGTCCTGATCTACAAAGGTGGAAGGCACTGAGTTCTTTTGAATCTCTCATAGTGTTTAGTTGGTATGAACCTTAAAGTACCCTGCTATTTATTGATGCTAGCATCCCCCAAATTGTACTGAGTTGTGAGCTGCGGTTTGTGTGAAGGAAATATTTATTGTCCCCTCTGCCATGTTTCAGCAGAGAACAGAACTCTTGTTTTTCTTCACAAATTGAGGCACCCTCCCTGACACCCACCATGCCTTTGGGTGAATAAATAACTAATGCAAATGATCAAGATGAGCAATGTTCTTGTCAAGTTATAAAGAATAGGTTTATATTCATCAAAAGGAAGTAGGTATATGCCTCCTCTCTCTACTTCTCTCTCTCCCTCTCTCTCCCTCTCCCTCTCCCCCTCCCTCACACTCACACTTTCTTCCTATATTGGAAGGATCTTTCTACATCCATGAGAGTGACATGGGAGACAGACATTTTTACTTCTTATCCTGGATTTTCTACCAACAGCTATGGAGTTATGGGGAAGGGATGCTATTTTTGTTTTCCCTTTTCATTGCAATATTTGTTAGTAGATTAAGTTCTATGTTCTGTACCAAATTCCCCTTTCCCATTAGTCTATCTGTCTTCAATTGAGATGAGAAGACATGAAGGAATGTTCTCTAGTCTACCTCTTCTCAGGAGGACTAAATACTAGGTAGGGCATGTTTAGGTGACTTCTTAGTCTATTAATAAAGTCAGTTTGTGTTCTTATTCAGATGTCTCTTTATGCATGATTATTTTACTAATTATGGCAATGAGAGAAAAAGCAGTAAATAAAACTTTGAGGCCCTGTCCTAGCTTTCTTTCTATTGCTGTGATAAAGACCATGACCAAAAGCAACTTGAGGAGCAAAGGGTTTATTTCATCTTACATTTTATAGTCTCTCATTAGAGGAAGCCAGTCAGTGGAAGAGCTCAAGCAAGGTAGGAACCTGGAGTCAGTAACAAGCAGGCAATATGAAGGCATGTTGCTTCCAGGCTCACAGCCAGCTACCTTTCTTATCCCTCTCAGGACTTCTCGCCCAGATGTAGCACCATCCACAACGGGATGGTCCCTCCCACATTAATCATTAATCAAGAAAATGTCCAACATAGACCTCCAGACAGGCCAGATGGATGCATTCTCTCAACTGAGGTTCCTTTTCCCCAGATGACCCTAGCTTATGTCAAGTTGATAAAGAAAAAAAAACTAACCAGCACAGACCGCAAACACTGCCTAAGTCTCAAACTGAACTGACCGGATGGTTGTGTAATTTTAGTTAAGTGCTATACTTTTCAGGAGGAACAGAGCATCAGTGTGAGTGTGTGTGCATGTAGGTGAACAGCATGGCACTGCCAAGCAGCAGTGGGGTGAGAGACTCAAGCAAGACATCAAATTGCCAGACACTGCGTCCACACCGCCTCTCGGGAGGGACTGAGAGTTATGCGGTTACCCGCAAATCCTGTGGCAAACCTCAAGTGCTATTGGGCATCTTCACATTGTGGCCAAAGTCCTCATTCCAGCTTCCTCTGTTCCTGACTTTTCCCAGAAACCAATGAGACTTCATCCTTAGAGTTCTATTGCTGTGAAGAGACACCATGACCACAGCAACTCATAAAGGAATGCATTTAATTGGGGTTTACTTACAGTTTTAGAGGTTCAGTCATTATCCTCGTGGGGAGAACATGGTGGCATGCAGACAGATATGTTAGCTGAAAGTTCTACATCCAGATCCAATGGCAGCAGGAGTCAGTGGGTCTACTTTGGGCTTCTGAAACCTCAGAGCCCATCCCCAGTGACACACTTCCTCCAAGAAGATCACACCTCTTAATTTCTCTCAAGAAGTGCTGTTCCCTAATGACCAAGCATTCAAATAGTTGAGCCTATGGGGGTCATTCCTATTCAAACCATCACAACATCTTAGCAACATAGTGACCAAATTAATTGCCACCTTTCCCCCTTTCTGGTGGTAATGACTAGGTTTGCTTAGGATCCCTGGGAGATCTTCCTGGGCACCGTGCTCACCCTCAACCGAGGTGATTCTACCTGCCTTGTGTGTTTCTGAATCAGATTGTCACATTCTCTGGAAAATTGGGATTATGTTTTTGTTTTAGTGTGTTGAGCAAAGATATTAAGTGGGGGAGAATTTACAACATCAAATGTATTTATCTAGAAACACAATACGGTCCGTTTATTTGGTTTCTTCTTTATCTTTAATAATCTATTTTCAGCCATGTATGGTGATGCATTCTTTTGATTCCAGTACTTGGGAGGCAGAGAAGGCTGGGTCAGGCATATCAGTGTGAGTTTGAGGCCTGCCTAGTCTACATAATTAGTTCCAGGCTGGCAAGGCCTATACAGTGAGATCCTGCCTGCCTCAAAGCAAGCAAACCAAAAGAACAAATTAAGTAACTTTCTTTCCAAATTTCCACACAACTTCTCTTGCATTTATGTTTTCAATTGCATTTCTCATTGTTACTGGGACAGAATAACTTTCAGTGTTATGATATTGACAGACCTGTTATGATATTGACAGACCAAGCAGCGTAACTTAATTGATATATTCTGATGATTGTCAAATCTTATACATTTCAATGAATGTCCACATAATATCCACATAATTCACAAACAATGTTGTAGGCCAATCAATCATTCTCCTGCGTTATCACGCTGACCAGGACTTCTAACACAGTGCTAACTACTGGCAAGAGTAGAAAATCTTGTTCTTACCCACAATCTTTCCCTTTCAGGTATGATTCTTACTTCACGATCTATTGTTTACTCTTCACATGTTAAAGAAATATTTAATATTCATCTCTACTTGAAAGTAACAAGCATTATCCTATTCATAGACTTATTACAATTTTGATTTCAAAGTTACATGAGCCTCAAAAATATTCAAAAGTTCCCCTGTTTACATGTTGGATACCTGCAAATCCTAATTTGATCCATTTTCATGGGGGAAATGTCTTTTTCTAAACATAATATAATGCTTTTAATTATTATTATTTTTAATTGCTCTCCTAAGCTATCCTATCCTTTAATTTTAGCCCCTTTCTATCGGTGTAGGTGAGTCACTTCAGTTATTTCATAACTGGATTTCAAAAAACCTTCAACCAAGATTACAACTAAACTGATATATTTATGCTTGTTGTATTAAAATATTTCCTTTTATTGCCAGCCCATGCTTTTGAAGTTTCTGTTAAACAAGCGCTTTGGATAAAGTTCCTCTTTTATCCTTTTCCAACCCAACCATGTTTGATTCTTCAGATTGTTTTAAAGTGTCAGCTACAGTTACTTTTAATGATTGAATTTAGTTTCAAATTATATTAGACTTAGTTTTATGTGTTCACTTAATACATTTCTAAATCAATATTTCTTTATTCTTCCCAAACAAACAGATACAAACATTTTAACTCTTATTTTTCCTTTACTCTTACATGCCATTTTTGCCCACTGTTTAATCTCTACCTTGATTTTTTGTTGTTGTTTTTGTTTTTAATTGATTTTATTGAGCTATACATTTTTATCTGCTCCTCTCCCTTCTTCTCCCCTCCCCTTCAACCCTCTCACATGCTCCCCATGCTCCCAGTTTATTCAAGAGATCTTGTCTTTTTCTACTTCCCATGTACATTACATCCATGTATGTCTCTCTTAGGGTCCTCTTTGTTGTCTAGGTTCTCTGGGATTGTGAATTGTAGGCTGAGTTTTTGTTTTGTTTTTTGTGTTTGTTTTTTTTTGTGTTTTTGTTTTTGTTTGTTTCTTGTTTTGCTTTATGTCCAAAAGTCACTTATGAGTGAGTACATATGATATCTGTCTTTCTGGATCTGGGTTACCTCAC
>LOJH01052465.1:9249-20624 GCA_001685095.1 Ellobius talpinus
GAGAGAGAGAGAGAGAGAGAGAGAGAGAGAGAGAGAGAAAGGAAGGAAGGAAGACAAAGAAAGAAAGAAAGAAAGAAAGAGACAAAGAAAGACAAAGAAAGAAAGAAAAAGAAAGAAAGGAAGGAAGAAAGGAAGGAAGGAGAGAAAGAGAATTGGAGAGTTAGTAGTTTCTTGTTTTCTAGGACAAGCTAAGAGCTGTGATGACAACCCACCCTGACAAGAGTTGACAAATATCTATCAAGCCCACAGGGAGCAGGGAATCTTTTTTGACAACTCTATTATTTTTCTTTATCTCTAAATCTTTGGGGGTCAACCTTCCCTGCAGGGATATCAAACTCTCTCCTCGCTCTATATGAGAAAATAGGAAAACACTGGACAGTTTGTAAAATCTTCCAGGTACAACTCTCTAGACAAGACTGTGAGTGAGGCACATGCTGTATAATAAAGCCCTGAAGTCATTGCTTTTTAATTAGGAAACATCCTATGTGACCACAAACAGATTGTCCCATTTAGGAGTTCTCACCATTTCTCAGGAATTAGATTTCCCTGTTGTCCAAAATTGCTTGGTCAACTTTAATTTGGTTGTGGGATATAGATAGCATTGTTTCATATTTAACAAGTATATTGAATTTGTTGCTTAGTTACATATGCATTTTAAGCTAGAATGTAGTTTTTCATTTTCATTTGTGGGAGTGTTATGTGTGTTGTGTGCGGGATGCCAAAGCAGATAATTGGGCACCCTGTTTTATCACTGTCTGCCTTGTTTCCCCAAAATAGGGTCTCTCACCGGATGTGGAGTGGACTGTTTTAATTAGGCTGGCAAGTAGCCACCCCCCAGCAATCCTCCTCTCAGAGCTGGGGTTACAGAAGCATAGACCCAGCTGTTCCTATTGTTTTTAAACATATGTTCTAGAGCTCTGAACTCAGGTCCTCATGATTGCGCAGTACATTCTCTTATACACTGAGCTGTGTCCTCAAGCCCCTAGGATTAGAATTTAACAATGAGAATATTTAGATCAATTAATTGATTAATTTTGTGTGTGTATGTGTGTGCATGGGTATATGTGTGTGCACCAGATACAAGCACGAATCTACAGGTCAGAAGAGGGAATCAGATCTCTTGGAACTGGAGTTAAAAGCAATTGTCAGCTGCCATGTGGGTTCTGGGAACTGGACCCAGGTCCTGTGGAAGAGCAGCCAATGCCCTTAACCACTGAACCATCTCTCCAGCCCGCAAAGAGGATTCTTTATATTCACATTTCAAAACATAATTTCCTTTAAACTTTCCATATACATTTTAATTATTTTCTCTAGCAGGCAAGTGTCACTTTTTGAAACACTATACAGTTTTCCTGAATGTATCAGGTATGTTCTCACCCAAGATCTAAGACCCACTGCAGAGTTTCAGAGATCACAGATGATCTATCAAGTAGAAATTTTATTCTAATACACTGACAATAAATTATACAGCTAGGTACATTACTTTATCAAAAAATTTAACAAAACAGAGATATGTGTAATGCACGTGTGAACGGTTCAATGGAAAATAATAAAGGCTCGGGATGCTACAGGGTCTCTCAAAGGACAAAACTCATTTCCAGCACCACTGACTTCACTTCTATGTTAAGAATAGCAAAGCTCTTGATGCGATGCTGGACAACCTGAGTTCAATCTCTGAGACCCACATGGTGAAAGCAGAGAACACACACACACACACAGAGAAACACACACAAGGCACACAGAGAGAGACACACACAGTCACACAGACACACACAGAAACACAGACACACAGAGAGACAAGTACAGGCACAAAGACACACGCAGCAGAGAGAGACAAAAATGGGCACAAACACAGAGAGACACACACAGAGACACATACACAAAGAGACAAACACAGGCACACACACACCCAGACACAGACACATTAAATAAATAAATAAATAAATGAAGGAAGGAAGGAAGGAGGGGAGGAAGGGAGGAAGGAAGGAAGGAGGGAGGCAGAGAGAGAGCGAGAGAGAAAGGAATAGAGACAGAGAAGGGTAAACACAATGAGAGCAGGAGCAAAGTGTTTTGGTTCACTTGATTTTTATTGCTTGAGCAGAGTTTGTGTATCTGTTCATTGATGGCAAAATGTTAGCTCCTCATAAGGTGTGTTGTCAAATGACTTTATGGGTTTTATTTTATGATAAACAATACTTGACATGTCAAGGCCACACTCCCAGGAACAATGGCTGAACCCGTGTTAAATTTCCTTGTTTACCAATCTGTCATGGAGCCTCCATAAATACCCACAGCTAGCATAGACTGAGGTCATTTCAGGATGATGGGCTTTCTCCCAGAAGTAACTTGTTCTTCAAAGAGAAGCAACTGGGTATGGGACCGATAATTTGAGAGATTATAAAATTATAGGTACGTAGGGTGACTCACACTTTTCTGCGTTATAATTTTGACGTTATGTCTTACGTTGTTGGAATGCCTCTCTGACAGTTATTTCTTAACTGAAATTTTTAAGTGACAATATATTTCAAATACATGAGGTAAAAGGTAAAAATCACATGGACACAGTGTCTGTTCTTGTATAGCAGCAGCAGAAGATAGACTGAGCTCCCTCTTGTCCCCTCAGGTAGTGACAAATGCCAGTTCCTCTCTGAATTTGCTGCTGAGAGCTTCGGGGTTTTGCAAACCACTTTATATGAGGGAGAAGGTACAATCTCTGTGCTTGGGGACAAAGCTGCTGACATGATGCCATCCACCTCTTTCTCTTCTGGCAGATGTGAGACTAACTCATGTGTTGCCCTATGAGATGCCTTCAGTTCCTTTATTGCCTTATTGTCTTCCCAAGCAGAATAAGTAGCATGTTGGGCAAAGCTAGGTCCATGTGGAGCCATGACTACCTTTCATTTGTGATAGACATTACTAATCAATCCTGGAGCTTAGCATAGCAGTCCAAGGGTTAATCAATCAGCGCTGGCATTCTTTGATTGAGTTTTTGGGCAAAAGGGATGGCTTAAGGGGAAAAGGCCACTTTATATTTTGCCTTGGGAGTTTTGACTTTTTCTTAGAACTTCTTTATAAATCTATCTGGTAGAAGTAATAGGGCAAATGTGAATTGTCTCCCACCAGAGTTAGCATTTTTAAAAGTAGGTGGATGGTTGGGTATGTCTTTTCATACAGCTCACAGTCAGCATTTCCGATTCTCTCCATGAAATCCCGTCAACCAGCCTGAATCACTCACACTGCAGCATGTCAGACAATACCACCAGTAGATGTGAGCTGACATGTGAGGTGAGCCTTTGAAGACCCCTCTGTCACCAGGCTCTGGCTGAACAACATGCCTTCCCTTCTTCATCTGTGCAACTCTCATCCTTAAAATCAATGGTGACCAATTTTCTCTGAAATAAAAGTGGAGTTATGTGTTCTTATAGATATTTGAAGAATTTATTCCTTTTCTCTTTAAGTCATCTTCTGGGAAGGGGCTCTAAATCACTGGATTTAAAAAGAAAACTGGGAAAGGAAACCTTAGACACGTGCTAGAATGAAGTGGAGACAGTGAAACCCAATCACCAGGGATGACGTCCCCCCCCCCGCAGGACCAAAGGAGACTCGGCACAGAAAGAAATGCACACTGCCACTTCTCAGCAGTGAGGGCAGCAATGTGAAACAGATGTGAGAGGGCACAAAACATCTGGAATCTAGGATAATTGAGGCTGAGCAAGAAGCTTGCCAATGCTGGGGACTGAGCACGAATCCTTCTTCAAAGGGAGAGGCTAACAAAGAGATGGACACATCTGGCCACCTTTTGGAACCAGACATCCTTTACACATCCCTTACACAGGCTGTCTGAGTGAACCTTTGCATTTAGTATGATGTGTGTACACCGTGGATTGCTTCTGAAGCATCCTTACAAAATGAAAGATGGGGAAAGCATGGGACCCATGGTAAGTGAGGAGGTAAAGACATGAACCATCAATGGCCTCTGACTAAGAACTCAGGAAAGGCATGGTCAGGTTGAAGCCTATCAAGAAATCTAGGAGGTAAAAGATCTTTGGAGATAATCATTCAGCAAAAGAGCTGTTTCTAGAAATATGGACCTGCATTAAAGAGAAATCACCCATATACATGCCATCCCAAGACCATCAAAGACAAGAGATAGCCAATGCAATTTCCTTAAAACTTTTATGTTGTACCCAGATCAGACAATTCAAAAAGGCCCAGTCTCAGAATTAGATTGAAGCAAGGGTCCCTTCTTCTGTTTCTAGTTCCTCCATACTTCATGATGTATTTCTGGAAAAAAAATCCTATTTTAATGATGCCAACTTGCCTCCTTTCAGCACATTAAAAAAGGGAACGATTGGCTAAGGCTGTCATGCTGATGGGAATAATTTTGTCGCTGTGCAATTTGGCTCCTGTTCTAAAGTGAAGCACACATTTTCCTCCAGTGTATTTTAAGCCAGAGACTTCTAAGTAAATGGGAGGTGGCTGATTTTATTTCTGCATGCAGTCAGCCTTCACTGGCATGGGCTCTGATTTGGCCCAATCAATTTTGCATTCATGCTGAGAGGCGAGTTGATCAAGTTCAAGGAACATCTGTATCCATTTATCTGGGGTTGGATGAAAACATGGGAGCCTCTCCTTTCAGAAGGTTTGAACTCTTCCAGGGACTGATGTAAGACTCCTGGACAAATGACCTTTAAAGCTTCAGCAACTTCAATTCTGAGACTGTAACTCAAGTTGGTGGAGCCCCAGCCCAGCATGCACAAAGCCCTGTATTTCATCCCCAGCACTGCATACACCAGGCTTGGCGGTTCATGCCTATAATCCCAGAATTTGAGACATAAAAACAGGGAGTCAAGACTTGGGAATACATTACTCTCATCTCCATACCAAGCTCGAGACCAGCATAGGAAAATGAGACCCTGTATCAAAAGACAAAAACCAAAATACTAGCAATGTGATTTCATCTGAGAAGAGCTTCAGCGAGTCTTTAACGTGACACCATCTTTGTAATTTATAGAGTTTTCTTTAGGAGTCTAGCTCTGCCAAAATTAGGCATTTATTAACTGAATCTTCATTATCCAGTTAAATAGTCTCCAAAGAGTGACCCAACTGAATACGACGGAGTGGGTGAGCCAGAGTGTATGAGCATCAGGATGCCAACTCATCCATCGACCCAGCAGTCCCTCAGCCACATCTGTCTTGGTCTCCCCCATTTTTATTTCCGCTTTCCTAGCTAGCTGTCATAAATTTTGTGTGCCAGCAACTCGACGGCTTGAAGAGGGTTGTAAATATCTTCTTGTTCAATTACATCAGGGTTTTTTCCCTTTATGTCAGCAATTAAATTAATGAGAAAAAAAACTTCACTCTCTAAACCTAAGGAGACATAGTCAACTTCAAAGTAAATAAAATAATAATAATAAAAAAACCAGAGCAATCAGCTTAGCAGCGGTTAACTATAAATGGGGAAGTGGGTCTCAGAATCCAAGGGACGTGACTCTGAGCCCCAAAGCCAGCAGCTGAGTGGCCGATGAACTTGAGTTGAGTTGTCTTTACTTGCTAAGCTGTAGTCTTCTGTTCTCTAATGTAGGTGACACTAAGTGCAGTTTCCCGTTTGGAAGAATTAAAGGAGGTGAATGGCCAGGTCCTTCTCATTTTTTGCACAGAGAAACAAACTGATTGAGTGTGGGACCTCTGAGGTCTGTATCCTTGTTCTCCCAGCACCTGGAACATGACGCACTGGGTGGTGCTCTTACTCAAGGGTTGGGCCCCCTCAAATCCTAGAATAAAGTGATTGTGAGTGATTGTCTGCTCTAGAGCCATTTGATGGAACAGCAGAATGCACATCAGTCATAGGGACATAACTGAATCACAGGATCTTACATAGTCTGAGGCTACCACTCTCTCTCTGTGTTTGTGTGCATGTTCATATGTCTGTGCTCATGCATGTATGTGGGTACATGTACACGTGACTGCACGAGTATAGAGGCCAGAGGTTATTCTCGAGTGTTTTTATGTATTATTCCCCATGTTATTTTTTGAGTCAAGGTCTCTATTGAACTTGGCATTCATCCATCATCTACCTCTACTGACCAGTGAACCCCAGGGATCCACCTGTTTCCACCTCCCCACTCAGGTCCCCATATTTGTGCAGCAGGCACTTTACCCACTGATTCATCTCCCCAGTTTCTGGAAGCTACCTTTTACCAAGGTGACCAGAGATCCAGTGTGTGCATTTAAGATTGAGCATAGCTGCGTAGAACCTCAGGATAAAGCCAAGAGTATAAGCTGATCTCCTACATAAATCTAACCATCTCTGATAGCCATAGATGAACTTCGTCTTGCGTTTGGTCCTTGAGGAAGCCCAAGGTGAGAACATGGATAATCTACAGGAACACATGCTTTTTGCTTGAGAGACTGGAAAAACCAACCAAGCTCACCACAGACCAACAGTATCACACTGTGTTTTTTGTATTCTGCATAACAGCATCCTTTTAGACAGCATGCCAACACCCCAATCCAACAGGATGTGCCTGTAATAGAGTTTATGAGCACTCTTTACCTAATCCTTCTTGCAACCTGCCCAGCAGGTGGGAATCTTGGAGGCTTGTGGGATAGCTAAGTCCACACTGCTGAGGTTCAAACTCAGGTTCTCAGACCCTAAAGTGGTCTCTCTCCTCAGCATCTCTGCTATTTACTGTTCCTCCAACTTTTCAGGTACCCAGCTGGTGAGTCCTTCCTTCCAGGGCTGCTAGGGAGAGACTTGGCACTGTCCCGATCAACCCGGGCTGCAGCCCTGTGTGCTGGCTCCCTTAGGCTAGACAGGTCCCCAAGAACGTTGATACATATGAGAGAGAGGTGATGGGGTGGGGATCAGAACACACCGTATGCATCGCAGTGCCCAGCTACAAGGGTCCTGTTGTCCCTCAGGAGTCGTCCACCTTGGTGTTCTTTGTTCGCATTTATTTTTGTTTTATTACTTTGTTTAGAAAGAGAGTTTATAAGTGGGGTCTGTGTCTCCCTGATTAGGCTAGCCTGACGGCTCAGAGGCCCAGGGACATACTCATTCACAGCACCAGGGTGACAGGAACATGTCACTATAGCCAGCTTTTTATACACAGCCCCTGGGGATCAAACACGCGTCATCATGTTTGTGCAGCAAGCACTTTGCCAACTGAGCCATCTCTCCAGCCCTTGATGCAAAATATTCTGGGGCATGGTAGCTCACAACTCAGTACTTGAGAGGCAGAGGCAGGTGGATCTCTGTGAGTCCAAGGCCAGTCTGGTCTACATAGAGAGGCTATCTAAATAAAATAAACCAATCACCACCAAAAAAACCAATCCAGTAATCATATTTTGTTCCTTATCTTCAGATCGCAGATGCAAACAGACTTAGCAGTGTTCACAATATGGTTTTCAGATGAATGAGGGAAGGAACAAGAACCTGGACCTCGGCATTGTCTGTATTGAAGTGAGTGAACAAGGCCCTAGGCATTGTATTGATTCTTTGCACCAACAAACTTCAACTAAAACTTCTAGGGTTGAAAAAAAAGTTTGCAAAATTTATCTCCTCGGTACTTCTGATCCCTGTCTTCTGATCTCCCCAGCACCGGAGTCTTCCCTTTCATCCCTTCACTCTCAGGCGCCCTGTTTGCTGATTAATGATGGTATCAGTGCATTCCTCCCGCAAACCTCACATTTTCCTAAGTCTGTATAAAAACATGCAATTTAGCCAGATCCTCCCTCTCTCGGGTTAATGTCAGTGCAGGCTGATGCAACCGGAATGTGTCAAGGCAGGTGTGGGGCGGCAGACTCTGGCACTCCTGAAATAACCGGCGCCTCACGTGCGCCTGTGCAGGTATCTCGCATCCCTGAACAGCTGACCTTTATTTCTGTCCCTTGCTGTCTCTCTTTTCATTTTGAAGGGAAGACAGCCTGTCAAAGCAAACCCAGGGAGTTTGGTTGGCTGCGAGTATTTGAAAGGGCAGAGGTTTTTTTGTTTTGTTTGTTTTTAATTCTTCTTCTTTTTCTCTTTGCTTTCTTCTGGTTTTCAGAAGAAACAGAAGTCTTACAGTGTATGGAAATTGGCCAACATATCATTGGCTGTGTAGCTTGGAGGTAGGAACAGGCACACACATCGGTTTGAAATTCCAGTCTGCACTCATAGGCAATAGTGTTGCTAAATGTTGGGTCAGTGAACCTCAGGTTTTCCTTTCCCATGAACTATCAAGGAATTCTCATAATAACAACTTAAACACCGAGCGACTATAAGCCCCATTCATCCAGAGTGTTCACAAATCAATCCTATAATTTTTCAGACACATGTCTCAAAATAACCACAAGGTGTGTTTGATATCACAGCTTTGAATTGTTTCTCTTTGATTTTAAATACTTGTCATAGGTCTTAGGCTGCAGCTCCATAGTAGAGTACATGCTTAGTGTATGCAGACTCCTGTTCCATCCTCAGCACCACAGAAAGAAAGACCATCCCGTGCATGGTGGCTGACACATATATTTTCCAACAGGTATATGGGTAATAATTTATTAAATAAAACTTTATTATGATTGTTCTTTGAGACAGAACCAATAGTTTATACATTTCTGGAACTCACTATGTAACAAATGATGTCTTTGAACTTCAGGTTCTTCTGCCTCCATCTCCTGAGTGCAGGGATTACAAGTATATGCTACCACACCTGGCTTATGGGGGTTGGGAGACTCAAACTCAGGGCTTCATGTATGCTAGAGAAGCATTCTACAAACTGACTGACACCTCTTGATGAGATATATTTTGTGTATGATGAATAGATTGTCCATCAGGGTAGACTGAGTTGTGCTGTGACAACAAGCATCTCCATTTCCCTTAAGGAAAGGCCCATCAGAGTCAGCTGGGGAATCTGTTCCCGTCCCCAGGACAGGAGAGAAACACGCACAGCCAAACCACCCTTGAGTTCTGAAGGTTTCCATGCAGCACTGATGTGATCCTTCTACACCCACATTTTCTCAAACGGAACATGTCGCATGCCCAAGACACAGAGAGTAGGATGTCCTATATGCCCTTGGGAAAACCTAGCAACAGTTAATGGATGCCTGTCCCCAGTGAACCTATTAGGCTGGTGTGCCCATGACCTCATACTTACTTCTCCCATGGGTCTGCTAGCCTGACATTACCCACCCTCAGATAACGGTATTCTACACCACACACCATTGATAGGGAGCAAAGAAAACATGGTGCCCATTACTTGCTCTAGACCTTGAAGTAACACAGAGAATTCCCTAGCTGTTTCCCTATGCAACAGGAAGCCTGTTTACTAATTCTTCACACCCATGCAGTCACCAGTCCTCAGTGAACTCCAGAGAACAATAATAATAATTCAGCAGGAAATAGTCAAATGCAGAGAAGGACAGAATTTTGGCCACGGAGTACTCAGGTTGGGGGGGGTCAGGATCTGAGTTTTAATACTGCAGTAGAATATGCCAGAAAGGCACGGACACTGTTTTGAAGATATTCCAAAGCAAAGCTTAGAGCTTCAAAATGAAAGTGATACTCAACCCTGGTCTCATAGATGAAAACATTGGGGTTGCTCAGGCCGGATCAGGCTGGTATCTTAGCCACACTGTGATCAACTTTGGCCAAGTCCTCAGCAAAGAATGAGAAAACTGAGATCAAGTTTAGGGACATGTGCTTAACCCCTAAAACCTTCACAGGTGCCCACCCATCTCAGACCTGGTTCCTAGAGAGCTCTCTTTAGGTGGCATGGCTCACTTCTGTGATTAGTGTTGATAGGATCATTGGACCCAAGTGAGTTGCTGGATCCTGGATGAATCGGGTCATAGCCTTGGGTGAATCAAGAGTGTATGAGTGTGCGTGAGAGCATAAAGCTTACCTGTGGCTTATATATGGCTCATTCATTCATTCATTCATTCAGTTACTGTTTACTGATTTCTAATTTGGGGAAATTGGTCTCTGAAATCACGAATTCACAGCTTCTATTCATGACCTGGATCTGAATCTCTTTCATAGTCTGTTTTTGGTTGTTCACAGTATTGGTGGGATCAGATACATGGTTCTTATATCTTGAACTCTACTGTTTGTAATTAGTTTTCCATTTTGATAAAACTTATGGACTGGTTTCTAAGATCACCATTACCAACCGACACACACACAGTAGAATCAACTGCCAATGGTCATCCTCTGGCCTCCACACATAAGCTGTGGCATGTGTGAACATTCAGTCTGGCAGACGTATACAAGTGATACAAAAGAATTGATAATGTAACAAAGAAACACTATTTAACACTTATAAATAGTGAGATTTCTCTGGGTACCAAAGACATCCTGCTAGAATAGTCATCTGGTAATTTCAGTGCAAGTCTGGAGCAGGGAAAAGCTAGACTCTCTCAGGGTACCTGCCCACCTCCTCTTGTAACTCTGTCTGTGCTGAGCTCCTTTCTACCTGGAAGTTCTGTTCCACATGGACGAAGGCACTCCTGAGTTGGTATGGATCTCCCTTCCCCATCTATCAAGAAGCACAATCAAACACACCTCTTGGCAGATGCCTTCAGTGTGTGAGAAGCACAGAGAGACAAACACTAAATGGCATCTGTGTGAAAACACTAGAGTAAGTCCCCACTGCCGTTGTCATCAGTCTCCATCTCAGATTTTTTGGGGGAGTTTCAACTTCAAATAGCCCGTCTCACTGTCCTCAGAGGCACCTGTATCTGCCAGACTGCATGCCCCAATTTCTGGCACAGGAAATGTTCATATTATACACCCTGTGCACTCAGGGGTACTCTGCAGAGGATCCCAGACCAGCTGGTCACTTTCTTGGTGAGAGACTTTCTGTTTTCTGAAATTTCATGTGCAAAAATTAAATAGATTGAAGGAAGGAAAACCTGGGAAGGAAATGAAGTGTTTGACTGAGACAGCCTTCACATTTTAATGATTTATTTATTTCTATTTTATGTATATGTGTGTTTTATCTACATATCTGTCTCTGTGCATGCAGTTTCAGCAGAAGCCAGGAAAAGGGAAGATCATTCTGGAGAGCTGGTAGGAACCATATGGGTGCTGGAGACAGAACTGAACCCAGGTTTTCTAAAGAGCATCAAGAGTCAAATCATGATCCCACCCTGTTCATTTAATAATTTCCAAATTCCTAGAAATAAGCACTCTACAGTGATTTTAATAAAGATTCATGATATTTCTACCTGATTAGCATCTTTTATTTCAGGCTGGTTCACTACTTGAGACACATAGCAGTAAAATCACCAGGGAATACTGTGTGGTGTGTCCTGACATGGCAACAAGAAATGCTGGTCTAGGGATGGTGGGTGATTAGATAGCAAAGAGTAAAATCAAAGGTAAGCCTGACAGCAGG
>LOJH01052468.1:0-12342 GCA_001685095.1 Ellobius talpinus
GAAGAAGAAGAAGAAGAAGAAGAAGAAGAAGAAGAAGAAGAAGAAGAAGGTAGCTTGATGGCTGAAGAGAAGTCACTGTACCAATGGTTTGTGCCCTAGATGGAAGGCAAGTCCCTGACTCTGTGGGCCTGGAAAGCGAGGTCTAGGTTCTTCCAAGCTCCCAGCTTGTATTTGGAGCCAGTAGCTGAGTGGCTATGGCCCTTGGTCTCGGGTGGTGGAGGTTAGGAGGGGTGTCACAGCTCTGTCCATCATAGTGTTCCTGCTGGTTTGAGTCCCTGGCTCTATTCACACTCCCCTTCTTTCTGTTTCTCAACACCCTCCCCTCTGGCCTCAGTTTCCCCACTTTGTGAGACTCCCTGTTTTTCCATTGTATCGATATCATTATCAGGAACAACATTTCCCTGTGGAGCTCAGGAGTAAAAAGACTTTTCTAAAAACTCAGCGAGGGATCAAGGTTTTTTATTCAGATATCATTGTCCTGGACCATTCAGGTGTCCTAGTCTACCCAGGAACAGGGGACTTGGGAAATACTGACGTAGGCTGGAGGGGCCTTGGGAGGCAGTGAGCCAGACTCACCCAGATCAGCTCTTTTAACAGCTGGGCAGGGGGGTGTGGGCAAAGATGCCCCAGCGAGGGCCACCTGGGGGCTGTTCCCCTTCACATATCAAGCAGGGGGCCCCTGGCTCTCACATGGGGAGGGAGAAGAGTAAAAAGAGCTGCCAAGGCTAAGAGGAAATCAAAAGCAAATTATTTTCGGGATTATAGCTCCAAAGCCCCAGCAAGGTATTACCCATTTTTCATACAGACAAAAACATTTTCTAAGGGATCAATTTTGCCTGTAGAAGTCGCCTTCCTTCAGCCCACAATCCATCATATTTCCCCATTTGCAATTTCTTGGTGTCTGAGTGTTTTAAGTTTCCTATGAATTATTTTATAAAGCTTTCTTTCTTCCTGCTGAAATAAGGTGATCCAGCCCAGCCAGGAGGACCAGACACCATCAGGCCACCACTGCGGGGGTTGTGGTGCCTGGTGGGGGAAGGGCTGCACTGCAGGCAAGAGGCAGGAAGACTTCTTTGTGGGAGATTCCACAACCCTTAGACATAATCAAGGTCCATTAGGGACCCAGAACGGAGGTATCCAGTAGAGATACTCCCCACAAAGGTGGGGAGGGGAGCCACGGGGAGACTGGCCGGATGGGCAGGGTCACCGGCTCCTGGGACTGGGATGGTGGACGAAGGGAAAAGTTCCAGAAGAGATTTATTCTGCTGCATTGCTGAGGGTGGATCATCCCTCACGAGGCCATGTGTGTAAAAGCCCCGGCCTGTTGATTGGTCTGTCAGCGTGATTTGTGGCTCCCCCTGAGGTAATGGGGAGCAGTGGGGCTGGCGAGAGGCAGTCGGACAGATTGCTGAACAGAGTGGCCACCCTGAGATTTATTGACCTTGATCCACAATGTCCCTCCAGGGCTTTTAATCTGCCTTTTCTGCTGTCACTGGCTATGGCGACACCCCCCACTAGGGGCCCTGGGGCTTGGAAGGACAGGGACATGGGTGACATATCCTGAGGGCTGTACCATCTGTCCCTGGGGGTCTCATCTCAGAGGAGCAAAGGGAGCCTATCTTCTGTGGGCCTGGGTGGTGGCTTTTTAAAAACAGCTCGAGGACTAGCAATATAGCTCAGTGGATAAAGTGCTTGCTGGGCAAGCATAGTACCCAAGTTCAAATCCCCACTGCCTGTATAAAAGCTGGGAAGGTATGGTGACTGCTTGTAATCCCAGCACTTGGGAGGCAGAGATATGGAGCAAGCTGCCTATATAGAGTACTGGGAATTAGTGAAATCCAGGTTCAATCAGAGTCCCTGTCTTAATAAATAAAATAGAGGGTGATCAAGGAAGATGCCCAATGTCACCTTCAGGACACCTCCCTCCTGGGCTCACCTGTGCACAAAGTGAGGATGCAGGCAGGCCAGGGATGACATTCAGGACCACCTCCTCCTGTATTCACCTGTACAGAATGGGGACAGGCAAGAGCTGAGGTTCACCTCAGGGGTAGAACACTGGCCTGGTGTAGACCAGATACTGGACTCTATCTCCATCCTGGGATCAAGGAGGATCACAGGTTCTAAGCCAGCCCAGGCTACATAGGGAAACCCAGTTTAAAAGACAAATGAACATTTCCATTGCCTTAGAAAGCAACCCTCTGTCCCTCAGCTGTCACCTCACCCTTTACTGCATCCTTGACCACACCCTGTCTGATTTCTGGGCCTATAGGTCTTTCATATAAACAAAAGCACGTGCTATGTACTTTCTGTGTTTGTTCGGCTCTTCTGTTGCATGTGTTCCCAGGATCACCCTGATGCGCTGGGTGTCATAGCTCCATAGCTGGGTCATGGTCCACTGTATGGATGGAATGTTTCTCTTTTCCTCTTTGTTTGAGACAGAATAGCCTTGAACTGATGACCTTCCTGCTTCCTCCTCCCAATGCTAAGGTTACAGGCATGTCCCACCACGCCCAGTGCAGACATTACTTTGTTAGCCCATTCGTCTGTCAATGAGCACCTGGGCTCCATGCAACTTTTGATTGGACATAACACTGCTGGGGCCCTGTTACAGTTTGAATGTGGAATGTTCCCCATAGCCTCCTGTGTTTAACACTGGTCCCCAAGCAATGGCAATGTTTTGAGGAACTGTAGAACCTTTGAGGGATGGGGCCTCCCAGGCAAACTCAAAGCAAAGGGTTAAGTCTGAGGGGCTAGAGTCATAGCGGCCTTGTGACCTTAGCCTCTGTTTCCTGTGCCATTGACCTTTGTGCTGGTTAGTTTCATGTCTACCTGACACAAGCTAGAGTCATCTGAGAAAATGTCCCCACCAGATTGGCTGGCAGGCAAGCCTGTGGGGCTTTCTTGATGGATGGTTAATGTGGAGAGAGCTCTGGCTCATGTGGGTAGTGCCACCCTTGAGCTGGTGGAGAGAGCTCTGGCTCATGTGGGCAGTGCCACCCTTGAGCTGGTGGAGAGAGCTCTGGCTCATGTGGGGCCGCCCTTGAGATGGTGGGGAGAGCGCTGGATCACGTGGGCAGTGCCACCCTTGAGCTGGTGGAGAGAGTTCTGGCTCATGTGGCCCCACCCTTGAGATGGTGGGGAGAGCACTGGCTCATGTGGGCAGTGCCACCCTTGAGATGGTGGGGGAGAGCTCTGGCTCACATGGGCAGCGCCACCCTTGAGATGGTAGGGAGAGCGCTGGCTCATGTGGGCAGTGCCACCCTTGAGCTGGGGTTCTAGGGTTCTAAGAAAGCGAGCTGAGCAAGCTAGTAAGCAGCTTTCCCCAAAGGCTTCTGCCTTAGTTCCTGCCTCCGGGTTTCTACCCTGCTCAAGTTCTTGCCCTGACTTCCCTCAGTGATAGACCATTTCCTTGAAGTGTAAGATAAAACAAGCCCTTTCCTCCCCAAGCTGATTTTGATCATAGTGTTTTATTACAGCAGTAGAAATTCTAAGACAAGGTGTGAACCAGCTGCTCCTCTGGCTCCTGCCACCCCCTACCTGCCCAGCTGCTGTAGTCACCCTGTCCCCACCCACCGTGATGGAGCAGAGCCTCCTTCCTCCTTTAATTTGTTTCTATCCAGGATCCTCTCACAGCAACAAGTCACTAACATGGGCCCAGTGTCTGCCTCTCCAGGAAGACCTGTTCCCATGACTCATGGGCTGGTCCCTGGCAGGAGCATTACTGGGTTGCAATTCTCTGCACTTGATGGAACAGTCTGAGCGTCTGCCAGCTTGCTAGTCCGTTTTCCCGCTTTCTGTTTCCTTGGTGGTAAAGTTAAATGCAGTCCTTGCCTCTACAATGCAGAAAGCCCTAGAGAAACACAGCTTGCCCTTCCGTGAACCATGGAGGCTGAGGTCGCCCAGGCTCTGTGCTGCCACACTGCCCCTTCTGTAGGTTTGGTTTCCCAACTGGCCTTGCTAGTTGTGGCTTCACAATCAAGGTAGAGGTTGCCTCATGTTCAGAAACTCTCCCACGCATCATTAGCCGCTCTGTGTAGTGGCAGGCCTGTTGTCTGCCTGGAGGATCTTTCTAGGAATTCCTGGAGCCGTGCAGAGTAGTGCCAGTGCCCAGAGCACTGGAGCAAAACCTCCCGGAGGTGCCACGCATGCCTTACCAGCCATCTGGCCATGACATCTCCCTGCTCAAGGAACAATGATGAATACCAGGCAGACATTCAACACAGATCAACCAAGTTCACCATCCCTCCCTCTCTGCGCATGCCCTGGCCCCATAGAGGTCCTATCCTCACTCTGGACCTCCAGCTGCCCTCAGACAGATGCCGTCAGGGCCTAAAGGGCACCTGTATCTTCCTGGCCCTTCACAGAGTGTAGGGGGGGAAGTCTGACCACCCCTCTTCTTTCTTGTTCATGGGACCTTGTGTTTTGTGGAGACATCCTGCTACTAAGCTTTTCACACCCCAATCCCATCCCATCCTGACAAGAGCTGAAGGCACCCTCACTTTACAGAGCAAACTTTGCCTCAGGAAGATTAAGCAAACTGTCCAGAGTCCGGCAGCTATCAAGGGGCAACACCTTCTCTTCTCTTTACTCCTCTCCTCTCCTCTCCTCTCCTCTCCTCTCCTCTTCTCTGTAGCACATCTGGGCAGTGGCTTGGCCACCTGCTGAGTGGCCCATCTCTGAGTGAATGCCAAAGGCCACCCAGAGGTGCTCAGTGGTTAAGAGCATTTACTACTTCTCCAAAGGACCTGGATTTGATCGTAGTACCCACATGGCAGGGGTTCCTCCCGCCACTTCAATGTGGTCAAAGGATTGATTGATCAGCACTCATGGCTTCTTCACAACTCCGTTCTTCATTCTAACTTCCCCAGGCCCTTCAGCCTTCCTCCACTCTGCTCTTCCATTCCTCCGTGGCCACACTGAGCCCTGAGCCAGTTCTCATCCCTAAGTGGAGCCCAGGTCCTAGGGAGCACGGTGCTGTGCAGGCTTCTGTCCAAAGTGGTGGACTACCAGTTCACCCTACTGATGGAAGGCAGCTACCTCTTCTAGGTTCAAGGTTTCCTAGGGTGGTCAGGGCGAGGTCCCACTTAGTCCTTCCTTCAGAATCTTGATGATTGGACTCCTGTGTCCAATACCCCCATTCTGAGACGTCTGTGAGGGGCACGATGCACAGCCACCTGAAGACCCTCACCCAAAACTTTATAGTATGGATGATGGGGGTGCAGAACATGGCCACCATGCAAAGTCAGTCCCCATTTTTCTTTCATAACTTCCAAGGGAGGGAGGGCTGATGGAGGAGGGTCATCTGTCTTATGTGTTACTTTCATTGGTTAATAANAATTTGTGTGTTGTTATTTCGGGTGTTAAGCTAGCCATGCAGGAGCTGGGTGGGGCAAAAAGCAGGCCTGTGCTCCCCTTTCACTACAGAGGGCCTTGAGTTGAGCCTTCCAGCCCAGGCATTCTGTAAACACGGGGATGCTCTCCCCCTACCTTCATGTGAATCAATTTCCCTTTCTGCAGACTGCCAATGTTTAAAAATCAGTAAGAACTCTGGGTAAAGCCAGTGGCTGGGCAGACACTGTGAGGAAGTGACAGCAAATGGCACCGCTTCTCCCAAGACACTTTGCAGGGACTCCCCCGCCCGTGGTGGCCGTGGGGACGCCAGCACAGCAATCTGTGCTGCCTTTGCACCTGGAAATTAAACTCCCTCAGATGAAAGGAGCCTTGGCTTCAATCACCGGGAGCCCGGGCCTCCCATCCCCACCCCCACCCCTCAGCAGCAGCGGCTTTTAAGTATGCAAATGGCGACACCTTGCTAAACGGTCAGCGGGATTGATCCTGCTGTTTTCATCCAGGGAATAAAATTAAAACGGAATTGGGCAGTTATTGGGCTGCCCAGAGCACTCCCCAAGGGCCTGTGCCCTTCAGCTGCTTGAGCATTCTCAGGACAGCTGCAGCCCTGGCCCCTGACCTCCTTCCTGCTGGGACATATTCTGACCTTGAGAACGTCAGCAAGACCCAGGTGAGACTGTGGCTGACGGTGGGAAGATGGGAAGTGGAGGCACCTGTTTCTGGTCTCAGCCAGTTCCTTGTGGCCTTGGGGGTTAGTGTGGTTCCACCTCTGTCATTCATGTTCCCCCTTCTCTGAACTGTCATTCAGCAAGAGAGCCAGGGCTCCCCAGATCTGCTTCTCTGGTCCCCTTAAATCAGACTGGCTGAGAGTAACAGACATCTGGACCCCGAGTCCCAGGCAGGGGTGGACCAGGCAGGGCGTTACTGAGGACCTGACTTCCCCTCATCCTTTACACAAGCTCCTAGACCCCAAGTGCTCTGGACTCTTTACCTTACCCCAAACTGACTGACTCTGTCCACAGACAGGACAGAGGCTCCCAGGGTTCCCTGGCCACTGGTGCCATGAGATTGGGCTTCCAGGAAAGAGCTGGCAGAATATGGAAGAAGTCTTCACGGCCTTTGAAAGTGGCCTGGCATGGTAGGAAGATGGGGAGGGTGGCCAAGCTTGTGACCTGTGGCTCAGCAGGTCTCATGTCCAGACATCAGAGATGGGATAGACACCTGCTGTCCCTGAAGGGCGTTAGGATAGGGGCATAGCCTGGAGGACGCTGCTCCCTGGGAACAATAACATGAGAATTTTGCCATGTGTCTGGGACAAGGATGGCCAGAGAAGGTGACACTGAGGATTTCCAAGAAGGAGACAAACTTATCACTACCCTACTTTAGTGTACTGACATCCCCCATTTTGAGACAGGTTCTTTTTCTTTTTTTTTTTTAAGATTTATTTATTTATTATGTATACAATATTCTGCTTCCATGTATGCCCGCACGCCAGAGGAGGGCGCCAGATCTCGTACAGATGGTTGTGAGCCACCATGTGGTTGCTGGGAATTGAACTCAGGACCTCTGGAAGAGCAGCCAGTGCTCTTAACCTCTGAGCCATCTCTCCAGCCCAACACATCCCCCATTTCAAGCCACAGGTCCTGCCCTGTGATAGGGTTTCGAGGCTGGAGGTGAGAGTACGGACCTAGTGGGCAGTAAGGCTGGACACATGGCAAGCAAACCCGTGGTCTGGGACCCTGTACACAGACCAAGCCCTTGCTAACTACCCTACCCCAGGCTTGACTCAGCCATTTTCATCTCCCAGGCTCAAAGGCCACTGGATAAATGCTACTTCACGTTCCTCTAACGTTTCTCCAGCCTTTGTGTGTGCTTATCTTCTCAGGAAACCAAAGTTATTAACTGTCACAGGAGGCCAGTCAGCTCCACAGAGGGACACTCAGTTCTATCAGGAGGAGTCGGCTTCATTGCTGGACAGTTAGCTCCGTGGGGTAGTCAGCTTCCTTGCAGAACAGCTGTCCTTACCATAGCAAGCAAGCACCTGAGGGCCAAGCCTTTACCAAAGCAGAAAGTGTGGCTCCATGTAATGGACTATGCACTTCCTGAGGGGATTCTGTCCCATATCCCTGTGGGAATCTTTCAAACTCACCACAGCCTCTGGGCTGGCTCCAACACTGCCTATACTTGGGTGAGACGTGCCAGCTCCCCTGGTAAGGCTGGGGGCTTCGGCACCTCCTTGCTATCATGTAGGTAGGTGGTCTTGGTGCTTTCTCCTTTTGAGATCCTGTTTCTCTGGTGCCAGGGCGGATAGCGGGAAACTCCTGTCCTCATCTTTGATTTAAAATGAGAATGTTAATTGTGATGTGGATTCTCTTGTAATTAAACTGGTTCCTTCCCAATAACTGAGACTACGCTGCATAATGTATTTAATTAGGCAGATCTCCGGCACAAGTTGGCAGAACAGCCCTGGAAAGTTCTAGATGTAATACATTTAATTATGAAATAAATCACTGTTTAGATTGATGCACATCTAGACCTACCCTGCCCCAAGGACCAGAAGCCTGTAGGGTGGGGTCTGGCATCCCTAGCCTGAGCAGGGATGATGGGGTCCTCTGCCCAGTCCTCCAATAGACAGAGGGAGCACGGACCACTAGGCTAGAGGGAAGAAGCCAAGACACAGGCTGGAATTTGGGCTGCCTTGTGCGCTGGTGGACACCTGAGCCATGTCCTGTGGCTTTGGAGGTTTGTAGAGCACTGGACACCTGAAAGGCAATCTCATGAGGGTCAGTCCTGGGGAGCTTTGGAACCCCACACCCAGAGTGCTCACTATTGCCTTCCAAGGTCCCTGAAGGCTGCTCTGCTTTTTTTCTCTCAGCCCTTACCATCTTGGTCTGTCCAGTGAAAACCACCCATCTCCAATGACAGCCTAACTTTAGCAATCCAGGCATAATTTCATGTACCACTGGGACTGGCAGAGGGATTGGCAAGTCTTGGTGTTGTAAAGAAAGGTGTAGCCGGAGACCCAGCCAGCAGGAACAGACATGGCCAACTGGGGCCATCCCAGTGTGAAGCCCCTATCAGGCCTATGTCCCCTTTGCTACAAACCAAGGCCCCCACCCCACCCTGTTTAGCCCTCCCCAACTAGGAAGATCTCAGCCTTTTGGCAATTGCCTCTGCAGAGCCCAGCTCTAGTGATTGGGAAGAGTGGAAGAGCTGTGACACCCAGCCATCTGGGACACACAGAGGGACACATGCAACTCAGGGGGCCGTTCCTGGGACCCCAATTATGCGGGCTCTTTGTCCCTTGCAGTGGAATCCCTGGATGGGAGGGGCTCCCTATGTGCACCCTTGGCCCCCTGGGAGAGGAGCAGGAGAAGGGGAGGTGCCTGTTGACAGGGCTCCAGTTACTGTGTGCGCTGCCATCTGCCGCCCCGGTGGCTGGACCTCGTGCATAATTCAGATACCTTAGACAGGCCCCAGCGAGGCCCTGACAGCTGGAATGGCCTGATCGGATGTCATGACACTGGACACTGGCTGTCCAGGACACGTGTCCTTTTGCCCCCTCTTCAGTGTGGTGACAGGCTGGGTGGAGAACTACATGGGAGGTCTCTTACACAGACTGGGGGCTCTGGGGTGTCATTAGCCAACAGCAGCTGGAGGGGTCATGGTGGGCTTAGGCCCAGGTCTTTAACTTATTTGTTATGTGGCCATGATGATGAATTCACTGCACCCTGAGACCCTCAGGCCTCAGTTTCCTTCTCTGTTGTGGCCTGACCAGTGAGTGACCTCTGGAGACTCAGGATTACAATCATCAGTTCCCAATTGGAGTTCATCTGGAAGAGATCCTCGGTCCTCTTCTAGCCCTGGCTGTACCCTCTGCTCCAGGACACCAGAGAGGCAGGACCAGCCTTACATCTGAGTCTACGATAGGCTTTGTCCTTGGTCTGTGGTGCCTGAAACTCACAGTGCCCTGTGGACTACGTGACCGAGGGAGGACACCAACTGTAGCCCCCATGGTTGTGTTCTGTGGTTCTCCGGGGAGTTGAAACAGGCGGAGCGAGCTGCAAATGTCCTCTCTGCTCAGTGCCTCCCCTCCACATGGAGGAAGCAGGTAAACGCTGAGCTCCAAGGACCCTGATGGTCCAACAGGTCCTAAGCTGGCTGTACCCAGCAAGGACCCAACCTCAGTGACCCAAAGTCATTAACTGACTACAAGAGCTGCCCACTTGAGTAGAGGGAAAGAGTGTGGGGGGGGATAGACAACTTCCCTCTGTAGTCCTGGGGGTGGGGTTGGGGAGTGGGGTGGGTCAAGGGGCTTCCTAGTGGGGTGCCAAAAGAGCTTCCAGCCCAGGAGCTTCTCAGGCTGTCCCTCCCTCCCAGTCTGTCATGGGCTTGAACAGCTCCTAGAGACCACTGACCCTCAGACAATGGAGCTGGGCCCCTCCCAACTCTTCTTAGCTGCCTGTGCCTGCATGGGAGCCTTTAGAGCAGGTAACCAGAGCCACTCCTAGCCACCTGCCCCACCGCTTTTTTTTTTTAAGAAAAGAGGGATGCTACCCCTTAAATAATTGATGGACTAGATCTACAGTCGGACCTGGGAAACATCTGGCAGATGGAGAGCTTCTCACCCCCACAGGAATTAGATTAAGTCAACTGTGCAGAGGGCAGGTGCAAAGGGTAGGAAGTGGGGTTGCATCTCCCTACCCACACTCTGGGGATTTGCCTATCAACAAGGGGGACCTCTGCAAAGCTGTCTTCCCCAGTGGTGCACAGGAACTCACGTACACACTTGTTTGTGCTTGCAACACAACAGACACAGTGGAGCACACCATATGTACACAAGCATGCATGTCACAATATATATCTGCCGAGTGCAAAACACTTGTGCAAAAACATCAGAAGTGTGCACATGTGCATGCACAGGTCTACACACAGCAGGCTGTACTGTAAATGTGTGCAAATCATTTTGTGGGCACATGTCACACACACAAACTACAATATTAGTGTGCCCATCACGCATGAATGCACCATGCACATGTGTGCCACACATATATGTATGCCACACACCTGTAAACATATCGATATGTTTACACACATACACATACACACGTACACATATCGCACATGCATGCACATCAATCCTCTAGGCCTCAGGGACCTTAGGACCCTCTCTCCTCTGTGGTGGGAAAGCCCTATCTAACTCTGGCCTCTGAGGCGGAGGATGGGAAAGGAAAGGGCACATAGCACCCACCTGGATCCAGCACTGAGTTGTTGAAGCAGCCTTTCTTTTCTATTCCAGGGGCCTGGTGACAACAGAATGACACCTGTAGGTCACAGTAGCAAAGGGCAGAGGAGATGGACAGACCCTAGGGCCTGGAAAGACATGGACAGATCCTCCTAGAAGGGCTTTCATCCAAGACTGCCCTTGCCTGCTTGAGAGTTCTGACATCCCTGAGACTACACAGGGAGTCCCTTCACCCCTGGTTGTTGAGGGGAACAAAACAAGTTGTGCCCTTCCTCACTTCCTCCACTCTCTCCTCAGAACACAGCCCTGTTATCTCATTTTATAGCTGAGGAGACTGAGATTCAAACAAGGAAGAACCTGCCCAGCGCTGCTTGGTTAGTGGTCAGCTGCCGCTCTCAGCTCTGCAGACCCACATCTGGCTGTGCACACCCTGCTGTCCATATCTGACCCGACACACCCTTCTCTGCCCACCTGCAGCCTCAGGTCTCTGCTCACCCATGTGGCAATAACAGGGGGCCTGGCAACTGGCTCTCCAGGGCCCTCCTGCCTTCCCCAGTGCACATCTAATGCCCCCAAAATAGTACTACCCATTTGTGTCCGCATCTCACCTGCTGAGTGGGTTAAGGAGAAGCAATTTGGGCTCCGGAAGCCTCAGTGACTAATTCTAGAAGTCATGACATCAGGGACAAAAGGGAGCAGCCTCCTCCCCTCCCTGCCATGTGCACACACACACCCCCCACACACACAGACAGCACCCAACCTATGAAGACAGGCATTGCTAGGCATGCACTCTAGCCTAGGGGCCTGGGTAGTGCAGGGTAGGCAGGAACCAGACTTGCTCAAGGGGCAATGTGGTTGCTATGGCACCCTTGTCTGCTGCCAGCTATGGTGGATTGAGTGAGACTGTCTAGCATAGGATCCGGCCTTTGAACACTTGGTTCCTAGTCGGTGGCACTATTTGTAGAGGTCTAGGAGAAAGAGCTTTGCTGAAGGAAGCATGTCACTGGGAGCAGGCTTTGAGGCTTCAAAAGCCTGGTGTCATTTCCAGTTCTCTCTCTCTGCTTCCTGCTAGCTGTTAAGATGTGAGCCCTCAGCTCACATGAGAAAAACCATTGACTTGGGGACAGGGGCAGGGATGTAAAGTGACTTTTGAGAAGGGTCCATTGCAAGAGGCAGGGCTAGCACCCACACAAGTCCCAGTGACAAGGGACCACATGTGTGAAATGTTTGTTTGGATGCAGGTCCATGTATTGGTTACTTTTTTATTTTTGTGATAAAACACTGTGACCAAGCTAACTTATAGAAGGAAGGGCTTATTTGGGCCTTATAGTTCCAGAGGGATAAGAGCCCATATCCTTGATGTGGCAGCAGGCACCAGGCATAGTGACAGGAACATCTGCGAATTTACATCTCAAACCACAAGTAGGAAACAGCAAACTCAAAATGGTGTAAGTCTTTAAGCTTTTAAAACCACCCCAGTGATATAACTCCAGTAAAGTTACACCCCCCAAACCTCCCTAAACAGGGGCACCAAGAACCAAGCTTTCAAATACCAGGAAGAATGGAGGACATTTATCACTCAAAACACTGCACAGTTCCAGCAGACTGAGTCTATCATGGCGGGAGAGCAGCTGGCTTGTCCTCCACTACACAGTGAGTTCCAGACCACCCTTGAGATGTGTCAAGAAGGAAAGGGGAGTGTAGTGATAAGGGGAGCAAGCGGGCTGGCCTGCTTTTTATCCCGCCCG
>LOJH01052469.1:0-10445 GCA_001685095.1 Ellobius talpinus
ATCCCAGCACTCAGGAGGCAGAAGCAGGCAGATCTCTGTGAGTTCAAGGCCAGCGTGGTATACTGAGTGAGTTCCAGGACAGGCTCCAAAACTATACAGAGAAACTCTGTCTCAAAAAAAATTGTTTTCATATAATATAGTTTGACCATTTTCTCTCCCCCAACTACTTCCAAATCTTCTTTACCTCCTTAACCTATCCAACTTTATCTTCTCTCTTTCAAAAAATGAGAAACAAGCTGGGCTGTGTTGGCTCACGCCTTTAATCCCAGCACTCAGGAGGCAGGGGCAGGAGGATCTCTGTGAGTTCCAGGACAGCCAGAGCTCTTACAAAGAGAAACCCTGGCTTGTAAAAACAAAACAAACAAGGAGAAAGAGAGAAACAAAATGCCGCTAGAGAAATGAAAATCAAAACGAAGAGGCAAAAAATGAATAAAACAAAACTATTCCAAAACTAAGCAAAAAGAAGCAAAAAACCCCACAGAAATGGTATTGAGTTCATCTTACTGTTGTCCAATCACTGACTCTCCATTTTTGGGGTTCTGATGTTTGTCTATAGTTTTCAAGATCTGAATGTTGTACATGTTTTGAGAGGGTGACCTCTGAGTATGTCTGGAAGGGAATCGTGGTGATTAGTATTGCATTGAATTGCATTGTGCATGTGCTTGTTGCTAGGTGTAGAAGTGCAGTTTGGCTTTTGTGTGTCACCAAAACCTTGCTGGGCTCCCATATTGGTTGTTTGGGAGTTTGTGTCATCCAGACTGGGCTAGATCTGTGCCCCCTTCCAGCCTTTATGTGTTGTATTTCCCCTTCTTGCTTCACTGCACTTAGTGATGTTCTCCTTGTACCTCCTAACAGATGTCTTTGTCTATAGCCTTTTGAAATAGAGTCTCAAGAAGCCCAGGTTAGGGGCTAGAGAGATGCCTCAGCAGTTAAGAGCACTGGCTGCTCTCCCAGAGGACCTAGGTTCAGTTCCTGGCACCCACATGGTAGCTCACACCTGTCTGTAACTCCAGATCCAGGGAATCTGACACATTTGTGATACAAAATGCACATAAAATAAAAAATAGTTAAATAAATATTTAAAAAACAGAAGAAGTCCAGGCTGGCCTGATCTTATATTTTACAAAGCTGATCCTCCTGCCTCTGCTCCACCTCCCAAATACTGGGATTACTCATACATGACACTCAGCTGCTTGCTTACAGTCTTACTAACAAGTATTGTCTTCCAATGGGAATGTGGGAATGTAGGTTGAATACCATAATCCCCAGCACTCAGGAAGCCAAGGCAGGAGGAACATGGGTTTGAGACAAGCCAAGGCACACAGTGAAATCTTGTCTCGAGGGGAAACAAATATCTCAACAAGGAAAAACAAAATACCTTTTCCAGGGATGGAGGACTATAATTTATATTAATATTAATCTGGAGTTCATTGAGTCTGTGCTGTTTAAGGTTCACTCACCTGCTTGAATTTGTAAGTTTATGCCTTTGGCCAAATTAGGAGACCTATCAGTCATTATGTATCTCCCTGGCTGAGAGGAGCTAACACGCCTCATTACCACTCCCTATATGGCCTCTCCTATTCACAGGGAGAAGGGTAGGAATGCAACCCTGAACCTCAGCCAGGCCTTGTGATAGTGCCTCAGAGAAGACAGATGCTTTAGTCCCGCCAGTCTCTTATAAGGTTTCCACTGATGTGTTGTTGTCTTGTCCTGCTGTTGGGAATAAAATCCTGTTCTTTTATTAGCCTTCTCTTGGCACCGCTGTAGTACAAGTATAAGAGTAGCTCATTGAAGCCTCTGGAGGGTAAAGTCTAGGCTTCCCATCTGGCATAAGCTAATGATATGATGGCAGGGATATGGACCGTTGGAATTTTTGTTGTTTTCTCATTTCATTTTTAATGATAGTGTTTGCTAATAGAGTAGTTCAGATATTATATGTGTATGTGTGTATATATGTGTATATATATACACATATATACGGATATATACATTTCTTTTGCTGATTTTGTTGATGTTTTGATTAGACTAGGTTTTGAGGGCATTTTGTTTTTTATTGGTCACATTTGGAGGTTGCCAGCTTCTCTAGTTTGAAATCTATAAAACAGAAAGCACACAGAGGATTCATCCCTGTATTTCTTAGATCCCAAGGCCCCTAGCTGATCTGCTGCTTGCTCGCTGCCTCTTCTTTTCTTAGATTTCCTTTGTATATGATGCCTAGCTTCCCAGCTGTGTGTAGAGAGTAGATAAAGAAAATGCACAACTGCACTGTCCCCTGAAGACAGTGCATGGTGTTTGTAGAGGCCAGCTTCTTTGACTGGTCAGTGGCACTTAACACTCATGAAGTTGCAGTACTGTTGTTCCTGGCACACATAAAAAGAATAATGTTTCCCATTACTATTAAAGCATCCTCTTAAGTAAACAGTTATGTTTTTCAGTAATCATTACTTCAGAGAAAACTGGGCTGTAATGTGTAGAATGAGACCAGAATAGCAAGTGCAGAAGATCTAATGCTTTCCCTTATGTATGACTTTATAAAAAAAAATGTCAGTAGTCATCACTAACATCTTAGGAAGGAAAAAAAAGATCAAAAACTCAGTGGGGGTGGGGTGGTACACTCACGGTCAGTCATGATTGGAATTCAGTGGGGGTGGGGTAGTGCACTCATGGTCGTGAGTGGAATTATGTGTTACATGATTTAATTAAAATGAGCCTTCTGGGGCTAAAGAGATGGACACTTCAGGGGCTAAGAGCACTTGCTGCTCTTAGGGAGACCCGAGTTCAATTCCCAGCATCCATATGGCAACTCACAACTCCATGTAACTGTCGTATTTAGTGTCAACTCCATATAAGAATATACAACTCACAACTCCATATAAGAATATATAACTCTTAGGCCAGGCAGTGGTAGCTCACGTCTTTAATGCCAGTGTTGTAGGGAGAGGCTACTTGTTCATCCCGGCTGCCCAGCAAGCTTAGCCCAGAAATAACCACACAGAAACTGTATTCATTAAAACACTGCTTGGCCCATTAGCTCTAGTTTCTTACTGGCTAATTCTTACATCTTAATTTAACCCATTTCTATCAATCTGTGTATCGCCACGTGACTGTGGCTTAGTGGCAGGCGTCTGTCTCAAGCAGAGGATCCATGGTGTCTCCCTGACTCTGCCTTCTTCCTCCCAGCATTCCATTTTATTCCCCCCCACCTAAGTTCTGCCCTATCAAGTAGGCCAAGGCAGTTTCTTTATTCATTAGCCAATGAATGCAACACACAACAGAACTCCTACACCATCCTAGCTCTCGGGAGATAGAGGCAGGCATATCTCTATCAGTTCAAGGTAAACCTGGTCTATGGAGTGAGTTCCAGGACAGCCAGAGCTACACAGAGAAGCCCTGTCTCAAAAAATAAAAAAGAATGTAAAACTCCTGTAACTTGGTTTGAGAACTCTGGGTATCTCTCATGAGCCAGTGTTGATTTAATTATAAATAATAACATTTGTTAAAAATAAATGGTGTTTGTCAACAATTGGTTGATTACATAGATTAGTGACCAGAATTGATAACCAATAGGATAGTTAAGAAAATTTAGGAAGAATTTAAGAATTTCCTTGGTTTTCCTTAAATCCCTGCTTAGGAAAGGGGCTTTAGTAAGTAGCTTTGCTAGACAGTAGGATATTGTCTTACTGTTGGAGATTTGACTAAGTCAGGGCCCGTGAGTTCCACAGCTGGCATTAAAAAATAACCTGTCATTAAAATCTGTGAGATTATGATTATGGATGGTTTATGATTATATATAATTAGAAATTTATAAAATATAAACAGCTATCTCTTTGGGTGTCTTAAAAATACATTTATAAATTGACAAGTATTTTTTTGACTTTGAAATCAGGTGATTAATAAACAAAGAATATGGCTGCACAGATACCAGAATCTGACCAGATAAAACAGGTAAGGTACTATAATTAAGGGGAAAGGATCTTGGCTAGATGTGGTGTTACCCACCTTTAATCCCAGCACTCAGGAGGCAGAGCAAGCTCATCTCTCAGAGTTCAAGGACAGCCTGGTCTACATGGTGACTTCTAGGACAGCAGGGCTATGTAGAGATACTATCTCCAAGGGCAGTAGAGATGGGCCATCCTGAGCTACATGCTTGTGGGTGGAATTATCATGAGTTAAATTCTTACTCAAAACAAAGAATACATGCCCTCAAACCATATTTTAAATCATTAAAATGTATGTTAGGTGGCAAAGCATTTTCTGCTTTGTTTTTGAGGCCGCAAAAGCATCTTGTTATGTTGTCTTTTGGGCTTCTAGGCCTTTAGACTCAAGTGATCCTTATCCTCAGCCCCTTAAGTAGCCAGGATATCAGACATCACTCCTGTAGCTGGCTGTAAAAACTGAGTTGGACAACAGGTGAGGAGAAAAGTACAACTAGAAAGTAAGATCATATGTTGTGCATTAAAGCTACTTAAGTCAGCAGAAGACTCCAGATGAGGGAAGGGGTGAAAGAAATGGTGTGCCAGGCTAGTTGTCTGAGTATCCGAAGTCTCCAGGCATCTTGGCTGGAAAGCTGGGTCTTAAAGCACTTCTTGTTTCCAGTTTAAGGAGTTCCTGGGAACCTACAACAGACTCACGGAAAGCTGCTTTCTGGACTGTGTCAAAGACTTCACCACAAGAGAGGTGAAACCTGAGGAGGTATGCAAAGGTCGCTCACTGAAACTTCCCCCGGAGTCAGAAACCACGGGCTCCTTCTAAGCATTTCGTTTGTTCCTACTGACCGGGCTGCCATTTACATGCCATTGCTTAGAGGAACCAATCAGTCATGAACCCACAGCACCAAGATTAGTGATGCCACACTGAACTGACGGTCACACTTCATCAGCAGGCTTTTCATAGGCTAAGTAGGGAATGGCCAAAGTGGAGTTCCACAGCAGATGTTCTTTAGTTTGCCTTTTACTCAAGATGACAGTGCTAGAGAAGCTTGGCATGGCTCTGCTCTGGCCCTGAGAATCTAGACTGGCTTTAGAAAAAGGGGAGTGTGAATGTGATGGCACATAGCTCACGTGTGGACCACCGCCCAGTCTAATCGGCATCTCAACTTTGAGTGTCCTTAAAAGATGTTTGTGTATCTGCTGAGAGTGACAAACTTCTTCCAGTGGAGAAGTCAGTAAACATTCGTGCCAAAATCTAATTTGTTAGATAATTTAACTTACAAAGTTTAGGAGATACCAAGTATGATATTCATTTTTTAAAGGAATATGTTTTAGCTATTCCTTGCCAATTTT
Source organism: Ellobius talpinus (assembly GCA_001685095.1). Classification (NCBI taxonomy): domain Eukaryota; kingdom Metazoa; phylum Chordata; class Mammalia; order Rodentia; family Cricetidae; genus Ellobius; species Ellobius talpinus. The sequence continues at coordinate 5,283 of LOJH01052469.1, forward strand.
ATACTTGTAGATAATGGAGTTGATCATGTGATACTTTTGTTTTTAAAAGCCATACTTTATCTATAGCAATAAAATTTACATATTAAGTAACACTAAGTAGAATGTTTTGATATAATTTTAAGCAGGAAAAAAGGATGAAAATTAATTGTAAAGCCCCTCTCCATAGCAAAATTTTTTTAAGGTCCCTTTTCCAAAAGGGGATAGATATATTCAGTGGCCAGTCATGTCAAGTTCCCACTGCACAGATGGTCAATGGGACTGAAAAACAAACCCAACTTTCAATTTCTGCCTCAGAGGAACAGCACATGCCAGATTCTTTCCCAGGCAAAAGTGATTCTTGCTATCTGAATATCCAGAAACTTGAACTTAAATCCACCATGAAAAAAATAAAAATTTCGACAGGTTAAAATTGGGGGAAAAATAGCTTTATTACCCTCATTCATGACTGAGATGTGTCCTTTTGCCCACAGTCCATCCATTCTTCTTTTTTTTTTCTTTTTTTTCACAAGCAACACTAAATGGATTATCCATCCATTCTTACCACCTAACGTTACCTTCTCTTGTGAAGCTTTGTATTACCTGCATTTATACCCATTTACATATATAGACACATATAGGTTATACTCTAGGGTCTGCATGTGAGGGAGAGCCTGGAAGACTCTTTCTGAGTCTGGGTCACTTCAGAGATAGTAAAAAGAAAAGGGTTGATTGTGGATGAGGTTAAGCATGCATGGAACCCTAGCATTTGGGAGGCTGAGGCAGAAGATTCTGGTATTCCAGACCAGTCCTGGCTGCATAACAAGACCTCGCTCAAGAGCAAAGTAAAGGTTGTGAATTAAGAATATGCAGAAACAAGTTTCTCATTAACAAAGGAAGAAACCTTCTACTGGGTATACATTTGGACCTTGAGTTTGTAGAAAATCTGGTCCAGAACTTTCATGAAGGCAGGGCATACCATTGCTTCTGTGCCTGCAGACTAATAGGGAATTCATAAACTTTAATTCTAGCCATTGGATGAAAGCATAAACAGTTTAAAGCTATGATTATTGCAAGCCAAGGATAGCATTTAATTTACAGATCTACCTAAAGAAAAGCAAAGTTCCCAGTGGTGGCTCCTTCAGAATACAAGAATGTTTATTTTTGTGTTGCCTTTTGGACCTTCCCCTTGTATTTCTAGGTTACCTGTTCAGAACATTGCTTACAGAAATATTTAAAAATGACACAGAGAATATCCATGAGATTTCAGGAATATCATATTCAGCAGAATGAAGCCCTGGCAGCCAAAGCAGGACTCCTGGGCCAGCCCCGGTAGAAAAGTGCCAAGGCAGAGATGTGCACTGAAAGTTTGCCAGCAGCTGCGGCACTGGAAATGAGGATTCGTCTGGGAGAATCCCCTGAAGCACAGCAGGAGTGGTGGTCAGCCATCTGTCGTGACTACCTGACCAATGGAAACCACCGAAGAAACCAAAATCACTGTTCACCAGAAAGAATCAAAACAGAAGGCCTTACTGTTGAGTGATATGGTAAGATGATGCAGTGTTGTTGAGCCTTAAGACTCAGCTGCATGGTCACCTTGATACAAAAATAAACCACTGTTTCTTTCTTTGTGACTGTTAATTTTAAAAGCAAAACGTGTCCAATCATGTATGAGATAGAAAAAGTTTATTGCCAGAAGTAAAATAAATGAAAGTATCACTTCCATTTTTTTACTGTACAGAACACACTATTCTGTCTGGGCTGTGATGCTTTGAGATGCTTCAGTCAGGATCATCCTTCAAGTACTTCTGTTCATACATGTCTGCCTCAAGATGTTGGTAAATACACAAAACAGTTCCGTGCTAGTCATTCCAAGGCATGGGTACTCTTCCTTGCTGCTTCTGTCATATTAGATAGTGCACGTTTTATCATGGCTGCACTTTAAAGACCCTTAGGCAACATCCCTTTTGAGGCTAGCTCAGAAATGTTTATGACTGTTATGCTGTAATACAGCCTTACAATTTGTTTAAAAACGGAGTCCAGGCTAGTGAGGGCTCAGCAGCTAAAGGCATTAGTACCAAGCCTGACAGCCTGAGTCCCATCAGCAGCAACCACGTGGTGCAAGGAGAACTGACTACCCAGTTAGCTCCTGCCCTCACCCATATGCCATGGTGCCTGTGTGTGTGCACATACACACACCAACATGAATTGTTTGAATGTAAATAACATACAGCTAATGTGACCAATTGAGTAAAATGAACCAGAGTTGAATTTGTATCTTATGGCTAATAAATTCTGAAGCAGATTCAACATTTGCAGAAAATTCTAACGAATAAGTCTAAGTACTTTGTTTTTGTTTTTCTTTTACCCAAACTGGCAAAAGGAAGAGCTTCTAAATGGACTTTATCTGCTACCAATCTAAAGTCACATTGCAGAGCACTGTTAGCCCTGTATGTTAGGTTTACAAAGCTATTTCTGTTTTGTCAACGTTAGTGACAAGTACCATTCTGCTTTAAAATTGAAATGTTGAAACACATACAAAGTACATAATTCGCTATAATAGAACACGGAGAATAAGCTAGTCTTTCCTTAATGAAAGAGTAAAACCAGAAATAGATATTACTTGAGAACCTTGGGGAGTCCACAACCATAGTCATTATTTCTCAGTAATCAAGTTCACTTGGTTATATAATGTTTCACAAGGAGTTAAGTACATGCTCACCTGGCAGATAAGGGGAATTTTGTACAGTAGCATCTGAAATACCTCAGGAGGGAGGGAGTGTGTGTAAAACGTCAGAAGTTCCTTGGGTTGCCCACACACTAAAAGGGCATTGGTGAGATGTTCAACCCCCATTTCGTGCTCTCCTGAAACAGATTGGTACATGTTAAGCAAGAAAGAAATTGAAAGGGTTGTTTTAATAATTACGGGGAGTGGTCAATGAGTGTGTATATGAACGAGTACAAAGCCTGTAGTGGCCAGAAAAGAAGCCCGATTCCCTGGAACTAGTTTTGTTTGTTTAGAAGTAGGGTCTTTATGTAGTCCTGGCTTGCTATGTAGATCAGGCTGGCCTCAAACTCACAGAGATCCTCCTGCCTGTGCCTCCTGAGTGTTGGGACTAAAGATGTGCACCACCACACCTGACCTTCTGTAACTGGAGTTACAGGTGGTTGTGAGGCACCTGATGTAATTGTTGGTTGGAACTAGAACTCTTAGGGGCTAACTAGTGTTCTGTCTGTAACAGAACAATAGGCGCTCCAACTGCTGATCATCTCTCCAGACTTTAGGCAAAATTTTAATACTCTTTAAAATGTATATTCTACAAATTACGAAGAAAGCAGCAAGCATTAAAACGTAAATACATATCAGGCAAGTGGTGGCACACCTCTGGTCTACAAGAGCTACTTCAAGGACAGGCTCCAAAGCTAAAAAAAAATAATGGCTATGATGAGTAAAGAGCACAGGTAAGGGGGACACTAGGCATCTGAATAATTTATTAGATTACACAAGTTTACTCACTTTAGATGTGCACATTTGCATTGGTAATGCTCTGGGGCATGGAGGGTGGCCATGCAAGGTTCTTTTAATCTTGTAGTCTTCATTAGTATGAGGTAGACCATCCATGTTTGGTAAAGTATGAGAGATAGAACATCTGGTGTGTTCTATTTTTTAAATGTATTTGATGTGTATAGGTGTTGTCTGCATGTGTGTCTTTGCAGTATAAACATGGTGTCAAAAGAAGCCAAAAGAGGACATTGCATTCCCCTTGGACTGGATGGAGTTAGATGGTTGTGAGCCACCATGTGGGTGCTGGGGATGGAACCCAGGTCCTCTGGAAGAGCAGCTGGTGCTCCTAACCACTGAGCCATCTCTCCAGCCCCATTTTGGTTGTTTTGAGGAAAGGTCTCACCATGTAGCCAGCCTTGGCTGGTCTGGAACTCCTGCAAACTCCTGCCTCTGTGGTTAAACTTTTAAAAAATAACTGTATTATCAAAGCACCAAATAAGACTTATGTATTATATATATTAACATCAATTACACATTCTGATGAAAAAAAAGATTTATAAACCAATTTTTTTGTTTGTTTTTTGTTTTTCAGGGTTTCTCTGTGTAATAGTCCTAGCTGTCCTGGAACTTGCTCTTGTAGACCAGGCTAGCCTCATACTCATGGAGATCTCTCTGCCTCTGCCTCCCAAGTGCTGGGATTAAAGGTGTGCACTGCCTGGCTCTAAGCCACTTTTGGGAAGGAAAAAAATGTGTTTGCATTTTTGTTTCAATCATTCCCAAAGTTGTATCTTACCCACCTAGAAGCTTAAACTAATACGTGAAGCTCTTTGGGAATAAAATGTGATAAAAATATGTAGTTTTGTGACAGCACCATAGATGTTGTAAAATAATTCATCAGTTCTGAGGCATCATTATTATATGATGTCATTGTTGTCACATAAACACTGAAGAGTGTACTTGGTATAGTCTACTGCATGCCTAGGCCTAGCATGTACATACAGTGTACACTCATGTGCAGTAAGCTCTTAACGGAAACAACCTGACATTTTCCCCCTTTGACTTAAAATTACAATTCAAATTATAACTCCTCACATCTTCAATAAAAGCTAAACTTGGGAGGTTTTGTCCATTTTAATTTCCCCATGTCCAGGAAGGATCCAGGTGGTTCTATGTGAATGTCTCACCTCCATGCAGTAGCAGGATTTGAACTTAAGTTCACCACTTAGCTACACTCAGTGCACAGCTAGCAAGTTCCCTAACTTATGAACCCCTAGTTTATACAATTTGAGGACTCCTGTTTAGGAAAAGTTTACAGAATTATGAATAAAAAGATTGCAGGGGCTGGAGAGATGGCTCAGTGGTTAAGAGCACTGATTGCTCTTCCAGAGGATGTGGGTTTAATTCCCAGCACCCACATGGCAACTCACACATATACACATGCAGGCAAAATGCCAGTGCACATTAAATAATTTTTTTAATTGCACTGGGACTTGAAAGAAATGAAGATGCTTATCATAACTTCCACTAGCTTATGTAGAGTTACTCTTGTTATATCATCATGTCAGTTCTGACTTCATTAAAGTTGAATTTTAGTTCATTTAAAAATGACTATCTGAGGGCTGGAGAGGTGGCTCAGAGGTTAAGCACACTGGCTGCTCTTCCAGAGGTCCTGAGTTCAATTC
>LOJH01052471.1:0-16038 GCA_001685095.1 Ellobius talpinus
CCAAACTTGCTGATGCCTGCAGTTTTGCCCCTAGTCATGACCCACTGTCTGAGAGGAACACCTGATCCCCAGGACTCTCTTCTGAAACTTGCAACTTGCTGATGCCTGCTTTATCTAGATTTATGATTTTTGGGGGAACTTAGGAACAGGTGTGAATCAAGAACCAATAGAAATGCTGTTGCTATTCTTGCTTGTTTCTGAAACACTTACACCTTATAAAAGTTGGTTGAAAAACTTGCTTGGGATGCCCAGTCTTCCTGGCTGGACACCCGCAAGCATGCGCTTTTGTGATCTATATCAATAAAGCCTCTTGCTGATTGCATCCACCGGCCTGGTTATTGAGCTTGAGGGGGGGACTCTCACTCTCTTGAAGATCCTGATGTGAGGGTCTTTCAGGTTGATATCCCTTGGAGGCTTGTCTTATTGAAGGGAAACAGAGGAAGAGTGGATTGGGGTGCAGAGGAGACTGGCAAGAGATGTAGGAGGGAAAACTGAGGGTGTAATGTAATATGAGAGAACAAAAAAATGAAAATTTGTCACAGAGTACTTGTTTTAGAGTACTTGAGAAAAGATATATATGAAATAAGATGCTAAAATGATAAATGTTCTATTTTCAGAGCTTTTTATCAAGTTATAAACTTATAATATTTTGTTTAAATATGAGTACAAGAATAGGTTACACAATTGCATAGTTTCCTTTACTTAGTTATATAAGGCTAATTTTTTTTGTTCAGTGACTTCTGTTATAAAATTCTTATTAGAGGCAAGTGTCAAGTTTGACAGAACACAGTGAACCCTTTGCAGGGTGTGCTCATGGCAAAAACATATTGATAGATGTAAAATGAAAGGCTAATTGCTTAAAAATAATTTATACATGGCTTGTGTCAGTCAGCATTCAGACTGATGAAAGCAACCACAACATGATTATCAAATATCAATAGGCTTTTCTATTGCTGTAATTATGAAATGCATTTATACTTTCTCTTTGTTAAATGTTACCATCACCACTAATTCAAAATTTATGTGCAAAAAATTTGATTTATGTTTTGGCCTGTGTCAAGAGATGCAATTCTATTACTAAATGTCTCTTTGAAAAATAAGTGAAATCAAGTCATCAATTAAAGTAAAAAGGAACCAGCAGACATGAAAGCATAAATACTGTGTCCAGCTATTAAATAATGTTTTCTTTAACAGTTATAATTCATGGATACACAAGTTTATCAAAGTTAAATTTAATGTTTTAAGAACTCAGAATTGTCATCACAATGTCTCACAATTAGTATATTATTTATAAAAAGATGGACTTTGAGTTATTAAAATACACGGTTTAAGGAAACTTAGTTACCCACCATACCCATGGTTTATACAATGTATAGTTAATTCATAATATATATATATAATAATTTATAGAGAACTGCTCCACTATATTCAGTAGCTTACTTCTAGCACATCAGAAGGCAAAGTACTAAGAAGACACAATTAATCATTTGCTGTGCTTTAAGTAATCTCTGTGACTTTAAGGGCTGCTGGGGACCCTCACCCCTCTCTTTTCTCTGTAACAGCTAGATGATCAGGTGAACAGTCGAATTCTTCCAAACATCTAAATGCTACAAACATGACCTCTGCCTCACCACTGGCCCAAAACTATGGGGCTTCTGCCTATGGGGCTTCTGCGTTACGGAAGGCCAATGCTGTGAGCTAAACAAAGCTCTACGTTTACAGGCTACTCTTTCAGATGTTTGCTACAGGGATGCAAAGCTGAATAGCACAATACTCCTCACTGTGCTTAGCACTGTAAAGTTGTAGGTCTTTACGAGCAACTGCACAATTATTGATAAGATAAAGAATGCTTGTTAGTTATTTACCACTGCTTCTTTTGGCTAGTAAATGCTTCCAAGAATTAAAATCAAATGTAGTCAGTGCATTTCTTATCGATGCCTAAAGAATACCATGAAATAAAATTTACAATAGACACCTTACATTTCACACTGTTCATACTTCAAATACACTTTCCACTTTTTTATTTCATAATTGAAAATGGTTAGCACGGCTTAAAATTTAGGAAACTAGACTGCTGTCACTGAGGCGCATACCACATCAGCCAGAGCAGGTGAGAGATCCACCTGATAGGAGAACTGCATCCCTTTGCTGATTCTGTCACAATGACCCTTTCCCAGGACCACATCAACCCAGCCTGTTCCTGGTCCCTGGGTTGGACCCTGCCTCCAAACCCAGAAGACTTCCTCAAAGCATGCCCAGGCCACACACACAAGAAAGGATGAGTGACCCGCCGGCTTATTGAACTGGTCTCACACCTTGCTCATCTCATTGCTGAACTAGCCAGGGCAATGCTGAAGAGCTCACTCTAATGAGTATAGCTGACACTGGTGAACTGAACAACCTTTATAGCTACCTAGCCCTAGGACCACAGTTATGAATTGTTCCACCCAATCTATGATCTGCTGGAGTACATTAAGGGGCCAGTCCTGCAGTTCTAAAGTTGCAAGATCTCCATGACACAGGACAGCAACAGGATATCAAAAAATAGTCCCAGTGAGGGCCCAACATCAATAGTGTAGCAGAAACCAGAAGCCTTGAACCAGGTCAACGAATTCCCTGCAATGAGCCCGTGCAAGTAAAAATGTGTGGATTAAAGGCTTTACTACATGACCCACTGTGTTACACTACAGTTTGCATCACTAAATTGATATTTCCTTATTTTTTCTCTTAAATTTTTTGTAGGGGGAGGGGGTTTCAAGAAGGTTACAAGGGCAGAGGGGGAGATACAAAGGAATAAGGAAATGAATGGGATCAAGGTGCATGATGTAAAAGACACAAATAACAAATGAAAAAAGTTAAAAGAAAAGAAAATGTGGTACTTTTCACAATGGACTATTATTCAACTGTTAAAAATAATGATATCAAGAAATATGAAGACAAATGGATGAAACCAGAAAAAAATAATCCTGAATGAAATAAGCCAGTCTCAGAAAGACAAAGCGATATATACTCCGTAATAAGTCAATATTAGCTATAAGGTGATGGATAACCATGCTACTACCATCCACAGACTCAGGGAGGCTAAGCTACAAGAAGGTCCCAAGAGGGGCTGTATGGATCTCCCTGGTGGGAGAAATAGAAGAGATCTTCCGGGTGAACTGGGTGTGGATGGGGAGGGAACTTGAAAGATCAGATTAGCGGGTGGGTGGATGCAGAGGTACAGGTACTGAAAAAGGTGACTGGAAAGGGGGGTGCCTTTCAGGGTCAGGTAGAAACCCGACGCAGGGTACATCCCATGAATCTACAAGGATGACCCCAGATAAGACTCCTAGGGATAGTGGATATGTAGTCTGAACTGCTTATCTCTAATAATCAGATTGGTGACTACGCAATTGTCATCAGAGAGCCTTCATCCGTACCTGATGGGAACAGTTATAGATATCCACAACCAAACATTGGGCCGATCTCAGGGTATCCTCGTGAGGGGAGGCATGAAGGGTTGAAAGGACCAATGAGGTCAAAGAAGTCACAAACAACCACAGAGTCAACTGGCCTGGGCTCATAGGAAGTGACAGAGAATGAACAGACATCCAGGGAGCCTGAATGTAGGCCTCCTGTATTTATATCTATATCTATATCTATATCTATCTAATATCTATCTATCTATCTATCTATCTATCTATCTATCTATCTATNCTATCTATCTATCTATCTATCTATCTATCTATCTATCTATCTATCTTTATCTCTCTCTCTATCTAATCTCTCTCTCTCTCTCTCTCTCTCTCTCTCTCTACAGTAGTATAGCTTGGTCTTCTTGTGGGACTCATAGCAATGGGAGCAGGTACTGTCCCAAATGCCTTGACAGGCTCTGGAAAACCTTTTTCTCATACTGGGTTACCTTGCCCAGCTTTAATACAAAGGGAAATGTTTTGTGTTATAGCAACTTGATATACCAGTGCTTTGTTGATAGCCATGGGAGGCCCACCCTTTTAATTTTTTTAACAGAAACAGAGCAGAAGTGAATGGAGGAAAGAAGGAGGTCGAGGGGCAGTTGGGGAAGGGGTTGGGAAGAGAGGAGGGAGGGGAGACTGAGGTCATGATATAAAATAAATAAATTAAACAAATAAAAATAATTTAGGAAACTATACTAATGTAGACCAAATACAGCAAATATTCCCCATTTCTAACCTTAAGAATATGTTCTTTCGATCTTCCATCATTTTTTTCTAATTATTATTGTCACATGTACATACATGTATAAATTGGTAATTACAACTCTGCTTATATGTAAATAATTTTAGGGCTGAACATTTGGGATTAAATAACTAATTAGGAAAAAGACTCAATCTTCCTCTCTTATTTGTCATTAAATTGTTTGTAGCTCTTAATACAGTGTAGGACCTTGTGAGATTTCTCTCATCAACATTGGCATGTCACCTGGTATTGTCATTGTTCAGGTCTTGTTGGAGTACCGCATTGTTGAGGTTTTATAATTGCAGAATTGGCTCTTAATACAGAATTACATAGCTGTAAGTTTTTGATTTAAAAAGAAGCCTATCATTAATTATTCGTACATAAGTAGATATAATTTATTTCAGTACAATAGTCATGGTGTCTTCTAAGCCATATAGCTTATTTTGATTAAAATTTTCTCTTTAAAGTTTCTAATTGGGAACATTTCATTACTTACTTTTAGTATTATATATATGCATGCAAAATTATGTTACTTATAATTTATACAGCAATCAACATTCAAAATACTTAGAATAAATTAATCATCGAGATGATGAAGTATAGTATGTAGATAAAATGATATAACAGATCATTATAGGAAGTTTCATTGATTTATTATACTTTCATTTTATGAGATTATTATAGAAATTTCTAATTTTCTGGAGAATGAGTTAAGCATTCCCAACCTGAAAATTTGAATTCTCAAATATTTCAAAAATGAAAAGGTTTTGATTGTCAGTCTGATGTCACAAGCAGAAAATGTTTAGCCCTTTCTCTTATGATGTATCACAGTCAAATGCAGACACAGTCAAATCAGTGTCATGTCATGTACAAAGGTATTGACTGTGAGACCTAAGTGAATTTTATGTTTAGAATTATATTCCATATCTCCTTATGCATATGAAAAGTTGCTGATATAAAAAGTACAAAATTCATTTTTGGTTCCAAGCACTTTGGATCAATGTGTAAAATACTTTCTGACATGTGCTAATAGAAAAGATACTTTTGAGGTATTTCCATTCATTTTTTCTTTAATTTTCCTAACTTCAGTTTCTATCTATTTAGATTTCTTCTAGTCATTAACCACTGAAATAGCCACCAGGCAAATCCACGATTGTAGTCACTCTTTAATCCAAATCTTTAATCTTTCCTACAAAGGATATAACCAGTTTTTGATTTTGCTATTTTTGTTTTTTAAGTGCATAAAATTCTGCCTAATTAAAATGATAATTTCTCATATCTATTGTTGTTGTTCCTACTGTTGTTTTTAGACAGGGTTTTTCTGTAGCTTTGGAACATGTCCTGGAACTAGTTCCTATAAACCAGGCTGGCAGCGGAACTCACAGATCAGCCTGCCCCTTCCTCTCAAGTGCTGGGATTAAAGGCATGCACCACCACTGCCCAGCAATCATATCTATTCTTTGAAGCACCTCTGATTCGATCCAAGGTCATGCACTAGCCCATTGATCTCTTCCTGCTCTGGTTTGCTTTACATTCTCTTTCATCAACTGCTAATGTCAGGACTGAGCCATATGTTGTGCACGGCTAAAGAAGCCATACTGCATCATCAAAGAGGAAGAAGGGACCTTATGAGCCTCCCTTATGAAACACTGAGTCAGTTTCTGGATCCACCCAAATGCACTAGCATTGTCATAGAACAATAGATTGCTACTGCATTCATCTGACCCTGATGCTTGATTACTCTAACAGGACCATGATTGTGATGGACAATTCTAACTGTAGACACTTATTTCCTATGCTCAGGCTTTTGTTCTCAACTAGGTGCTCGTATCATGCCAGGAAATGCTTTTTAAATGAGTCACTTCAATTGCAGAAAGCAGGGCCTTCCTCCAAATCCCAGAAATCTCCTTGGGGGATTCCAAAAAACAGTATAATACATTCAACCATGTAGAAAGCTGTATCACCCTTCTATTTCATAATTTATGCCATTCAAGAAGTAGCATCGGCTCACCCAAGTTGCACCAATGACAAAGTATTTTCAGGTGACATTCCCTACAGATGTGGCAGCTTTCTGAGCCATTGTTACACACTGAATGAAAGAACTGTTTCCATCGGTTGTATGTATTCTCATCTAAGGGAAAATAAAGAGGAAAAAAATGAAAAGAAAGTGCCCCCAAAATGCCACGCCATTTGTGTCCTGGACCACAAAGTAACTACAAATTAGGTTCATTGGAAGTCCTTGACATGCTCCAAATCTAAACCCTATATCGACATAGTGCATCCTTATACACAACTTCTTCCTCGTTCCCCCACATACATAGATTTTACAAGGGTATCAGCAATGCTTGACATACCTTCTCAGCAGATTACTTTTTGCACAATAGTTTCACTGTAGTAAACCTCCTGAAGAAGGTGAATGTAACGAAAAAAGGATAGAGGGTTTGGGGGAACGCATCACAATACCTGGGTGCCAAAGGTGGGAGACAGAGTGAATGTGAACTGTTGTCTTCCTGGATGAGCGGCAAATGATAACCACCTCTCTTCACAGGAAAGCTGTGTTGACTAATGGGAGAAAAACAGGGGCACTGGTAGAGCAGATAATGGAGAGGCTGTCACTGGTAAGTGGTAAACTTTCTGATTAGCTTCCTGTCATCCACCACTTTCACTTTCCAAGTGTGTGTTGGGTGTTGTCTGGCCATACATGGGAAACAGAAAGACTGAGCTGGTAAAATTCTGACCCCTGGTATATGTAGGCAATGGGTGTTCAATCGTTTGGTTTAAATTATACGTTTCTTGGCTGGATTTGAACTGGAAACTGTCTTTCTAGAAACAATGGCCTGATTTTGGGTCCTTTCTTTTTACTTTCTGAGGTGATTTGAGACTATTTTTCACACCCACAGATGTGAGAGTACATCAGGATGAAGGAAGACAGATGAAGGATGATGCTATTTCTAGCTTTTCTCTCCCAGAATATCCCTAATTCTTCCAACATCTATGAGACACTGCATGGAATTTTCTGATCCCCTTTGTCAGGATATCTGTAAAATTTTCTACTTGTGTCAGGCTATCGCACTGATGACATTGACTTCACTGGAACCCAGGTTAAGCCCATGGAGTTAGGGACTTGGTACAGAATGTCTCTCCTTACTTCCTCTAAACAAATTTGTATTCTTCATTGAAGCTGGTTTGTCGTTTTATGTGCTAAATGTGGCATCTTTCATTACAGATCAGACTTATTATCATTAGTCCAACTGTTTTCTTACCTCAAATACAGCACTGCCTAGTCTATCAAAAAAAATAAAAAAATAAAAGTTCAGAGACATTATAGAACTCTTTTTATTTTCATTTTAAAAAATTCACTTATCATACACAGAATTCTGGTTTGACAGCTTCCTTCTTTTCATCATTTCTGATATTCAGATGTATTGCAATTACAACAGAATCCTCAGCCAAAGCTATGGGAAGTTCTGAGGCTGGGCTGCCCTGGAGAGCTGCATCATTTGAGGTGAGCATTGTAATCTGCCTTATCCCCCCTGAATAGCCTGGCCTCTCAGAGACCAAGGTCTCCTCCCTGGCTCCTCATTATGGCATTGTCTGCTGTTCTTTGTATTAGCAAATGTCATCTATATATGTTTGGGAATCCATTTTGATCACTTTATCAGGATTTTACGTTTGTATTTTACAAATGTCCCTCTTTCTTCTGTTTTTGGTGCTTTAAGGAAAATGTTGCCTGTGCTCTCAAGTTAAGATTTTGAATCAGAAGAAAATCATTTTAAGACTGTTCCATACAATCAGTTAGCACAAACGGATTGTTTAAACTACAAAGCACCGCTTGTTGATTAGGCAGTGTGTCAACGCATTCAGGTATTAAAACACAACTTGGGAGCCTAATAAGTAGAGAAGACAAGAAAAAAGCTTTAAGAAAAAGTCTCCTTGCCACTCTCTCAGTTAGTTGAAACTTGCTTACAGCCTTCTTCATTTCTGTGCGCCACTTTTGTAGCACACATATTAAGTAGAATGAATAAATGAGAATTATGTAGAAAAGCAACAGGAAAAAGAATAAGGTAATATGGGTAAAATCAGTAAATGGATTCAAGGGACCCAAGGAGGCTAAAATGCAATGGATATTCGGCAGACAGTGAAGAACCATTAACAGATCAAATGCAAACATATTTCATTTTTATGCTGTGATGATACATTCAGTAGTATATGTATTATAACAAAATATACATTCCTTAAAATATTTTAGAAAATGAGCTGAAAGCACAAATATGGCATTTTATACATTATTTTTAAATGTTATATTAATTCTACTAATTTAAAAACGTTTTAAAACATTTATAGAATTTCATACAATGTGATTTGATTTTTATCTTTACCCCACTCTTGCCCTTACTTATCATAAATCCACACTCATATCCCAGACTTTAATTTCCTATCCTGACTCTAGCTTTTAAAACAAATTCAAATAAAGATAAATAAATGAAATAATATGACTTACTTAAATTAAAATTTATCTGATTAAATACAATTTGCATTCTGCTAATGATACGGAACATTGATTCTAGATTCTTCTACATCATAATAGTTTGAATTTTTATGTAATAAATTTAGTACCTATAGTACTATGATAGTTGATAATAAATAATTTTAGTCAAGTCAAAAGAAATTCTACCTCCTAAGAGGTCCGGGAAAACAACATCTAGTTTTTAAAAATATAATTGTTTTTAGTCTTTCCACTACTGGCTGCAATTGATTTAATTATTAATTTTTAAAAATTTTGTGTATATTTTATAGTTATAGGATCATTGTGTTAGTTGTTATGGCACAAAATGGAGTGAAAAGTTCAAATTATTTCATACTGACGAGGAAACCTGAAAGAAGGAATTCAAAGCAAGATATTTGTAATAAAATATATAATCAAGGTTGAAAGCCAGCAAAATCGATAAAATGCTTAATGTACAAGTAGGAGGAGTTGAGTCTATCCATTCATCTCCCACATAAAGCCAAGTAGGGAAGTATATGACTGTAATTCCAGCTCTGGAAGTGGGAATGCAGGAGTTTACCTGGAGCTTATTGGCCAGACACCCTAGCCAATCAGTAAACTCTAAGTTATGTAAAAGACTCAGCCTATCTGAAAAAAATTGGCTACTAGGAAGCCATGTTTGGCTCCAATTTTTGTGTGTCTACAAGTCTTCTTTTTTTTAAAGCTTTTTGTCTTAGATTTTCATGTGGATCCATGCCCATCTGGTGGGTGCCATTCTGTTGGTGGAGGCTGCTTGCTCCAGATATGATTACATAAACCTATACTAACTAAAACACTACTTGGCCAATTAGCTTATGAATGTTTCTAGCTAGCTCTTACATCTTAAATTAACCCATTTCTATTAATCTGTGTATCACCAGGTGGTTGTGGCCTACAGGTAGGATTCTGTTTGGTGTCTGTCTCCTGCAGGAACTACATAGCTTCCCTTTGATTCTGCCTTCTTTCTCCAGCATTAAATTTAGCTTCCCTTGCCTTGCTATATTCTTCCTGCCACAGGCCAAAGTATCTTTTTTGTTCGTTAACCAATAAAAGAAACACATATACAGAAGGATTTCCCACACCGGAGAATGTAAGCTATAGACAAAACAAAAAGAAAAACAATATAGCAAGATTCTATTTTAAACTAAGTGAAGACACCTGCAGATTGTATGAAAACTATAAGTAAAAGTAGAGTGCATTTTCCACTAAACATTCAAAAACAGGTAGTTTTTCCCACTGCATTATACAAAAGAGAAGCAAATATTTCCTTTCCAAAGTTACATACTTATCCATTTGAAGTGTCATTAAGAAAAAGAAAAGATTTACTAAAACACAAATTGAACCCAAAGAAGATATTAGATAATGGGAGTTACTTTAAGGAATTGCCTCACAATTCTCACAATTTAAATCTCAGAATTTAAGACTCTACTTTGTAAAGGTATGGCTGCCATAGATGATGAATCATCTCTCAGATTGGTGCAAAGTAAGCTAATATTTTGTAGGAAAAAATAGTCATTCTAGATGACAAGAAAAATGTTTATTATTCATGGGAGAAAATCAAATGCCAAAGTTGACATTAACAGGGGAAAAGTTTGAATCCAACTATCACACATAGCTTTAAGGGGTTCAAGATCTCATGGAAAGAAATGGATGTGGATGTAGTTGAAATAGTAAGAATTAAGAATCCTTTTTGCTGTGTGAAGATGTAACTTAGCTGATTCAATCTTGTTATGAAGTATAATAGTAAAGGGACCTCTGCTCTTGCATGAGCTAAAAAAAGATTTCCTAAAACATAATCTGCTCATATTAAAGGCATTGGGCACAGTGAACTATGAGTTGAAAAAGAGGATATATTGTTGTATGTGCTATCTTTAACCACCAGTTAAAAAATACACATATAAGTCATAAGGTACTATACTATGTTTTAAGAAATTGAAATAGCCCTATTCCCACAAAAATAACTCTCTGATCAGTCAATACTTGTAGACACTAAAGCAAGAATAATACTAATACAAATATAATGACTTACTGAAGTTGGATATGATTCTTAAAATGTTGGCTAATAATTTATTTTAGTTAATATATTCATACTAGATGCAATGTTACCACATAAAAATAGGATACCGTATATAGTAAGCATAAATTTCATGTGTACTTGGAAACCAAAAATGAATGAGACTTACTTTAGTAAGATATCTATCTATCTATCTATCTATCTATCTATCNTCTATCTATCTATCTATCCATCTATCTATCTATCTATCATCTATCTATCTATCTGCATAATGTATGTTAATATGTTTATATTAATGAAGTTTTATGAAACTTGCAGTGTGTTGAAATATGCCTGATGTAGTTTAAAATGTCTATAGCACTTCTGAAATATCTGTTTTGTGAAAGTTTTAAAGCTATATTCTTGGAATAATGAAGCAAAAATCAAAGTCAAAAGCAACCATTCTCAATGTATCTCTGTGTTGACTAAATTCTTATAAATGTAAATAAGCCAAACACATTGCCTTATATGAATTTTATTTTATTTTGTTAAAAACATGGACAAAACAAACTTGGGGAAGAAAGGGTTTATTTAATATTGAAATATTTATTTAATATTGATTTGGGAATCATAGTCCATCAACTGGGAGAAACCAAGGCAGGAACTCAATACAGCAATCTGGAGGCAAGACTGATACAAAGAGCACCAAGGAACACTGTGTACTGTGTTTGCTTTTCATGGCCTGCTCAGCTTGCTCTCTCATAGCACCCAAACCCACCCCTCCAAAGATTGCACTGCCCATAGTAAGTTGGGCCCTTCCACAGAAACCATCAACTAAGAAAATAATTTTTAATTATTTTATGTTTTCTTTCTCTTGGTTTTCATGTATTTTTAACATTGGACTTCTATTTTTATGTCAGTTGTACAAAAATTTGTAATCCAGTTTCAGGATACCAAAGCCTAGGATTACAGGTATATGACAAGGCACTCTGTCATAATTTTTACTGTTAATAAGTCAAATGTGCTACAAGCATATTTGCTACCTAATGTGAATGATGAGACACTATTTACTCAGGATAGCAGGATAGATGTATTTCCAGTAATAGGTCAGTTTATCCATGAATGCAATTATTATATGTGATTGCTTCACCCATATACAAAGGGATGACTATTAATCTGTAAAACCTTGAGTCTGTTTAAAACTTAAATGATTTTTACCTAACGACTATTTTGGGGAAGATGTATTTATATCACAACACAAATGACTATATTTTAATATAGATAATAATGTGAATCTTTTGAAGTTAATCATCTAAATCTGAATTTGGAATTGTTCATGTTGCTTTCTCTGTAGAAAGTAAATGGTATTTACAGTAAAACAAATTATGATTTATTGGTCTGAAAACTTAACAGATTAGAAAGAGGAAAGACTACTTGCTTGCACCTATGAGCCTGTAATGACATGATAGTCTCTAACTGTCTCTGTCTTTGACCTAGAAACCACAGTAGTAGACTCTGACTACACTCTTCACCAGTCTACAAGCTATACTGAAAGGCAAATAACCCATCTGATATACCTAGGATGGGGAAGGAGGCTGTGGCCTTAGTTAAAGATAGCCTCATTGTTGGTTAGGAATTTGTTCTCTGAGTGTCTGTTCCACAAAACCCATTAACTCCTTGCTTACTGTCTGGGACCAGACTCAACAAAAATACCTCTTACCAGGATAGGGATGTGGGAATTTAGAAATTTAAGTAAAGAATATGTAGATGTGTAAAAACAACAAAACAGAAAATACAGAATAATACTGGGAGGGCATTCCAGTGAATACTGAGATTGCCTGCATTTAGTTTTCCATATGTTTTTATACTGAAATTAATTGGGTGGGGAGGGGGAATGTAATAGAAGACTTTATTAACATTATACAAAGGACAACTCAAACAGTTAATTGCTTTATCATTTTGAGACATCAAATCATTAGCATTCTGTTGTTTAGGCAGTGAAGCTGCCCTAGACCATTTACCCTGAAGACAGCCACTCCCCAGGTGACCTCATAGTTACAAAAGAAAGAGCAGAAGTATATTTGCATATCCTGACTATCTGTCAGGATTGAATGGATCTCCTTTTATGTATTATCTTAATGTCAAAAGAATCAAGTAATCACATCCTGAGTTGGGACTTGCAACTACCCTTGTCAGCTACTTTGAGCAACCTCCAATTCTCTGACCATCAGACAAGGTGAAAATAGGCTCATTTTTTGGACCTCTACAACTTACCAGCTGGTAAGGTAACTTATAATGACACCCACAATCAGACTGTTGTTTGCCAGCTACATTCTGCTCTAAATGGACTTTTTCACTAAGAATTGTTTTACAATGCTGTATTATATATAAGGAAAGAGATTGCTATGACCTAGATAGATTTAGTTCTTACTTGGGCCAGTTATAGAATATTAAGCATGATCATACTCAGATTAATTTATATGACTCACAGCTCTTCACAGAAGAAGTGATTAATCTATTCCAGTGAAAGGTTTCTGCAAGATAAAGATGATTAAAGAACTCTGGAAAAGAATTGAAGTACTCACCATTGTATTTGAAGTGCAAAAAAACTAGTGAGCAATATTAGAATCATATGATATAAATCAACATACTAACTTGTTGATTTAACTTGGTTAAATTTGTTTGTGAAATGCAAAGAAATAAGAAACAGTTAAGAGTTGTGCTTTTATTAAGTCTTAGAGTAGTAAGTTTCCTGAATAGTATATTAACCTAACAACATATGGCAGGCTATTGAACTCACAGAACAGTCCAATTGATTTTTGTTTAGTTGGTTAAATTATTTTAATGCAACACTTCCTGGAAAAAGTCTCTTAGTTGGTTTTATATCCCAGATTCCATACTTTAAATTCATAAAATTAGGAATATATTCAAGAAGTCTGTGAGAATTTACTTAACAGGTAACATGTAAGGTATATGATAATTGACCCATGACAAACCCTGGAAAAAGTGTAGGTTCTATATGAATTGTTAAATAAACACATATTATTTTATTTCATGCATTTAAGTTATTTGGTTATCATTATAAAAACAATGTAATGAGACAGACAAAAATAAATAAAAGACTTAACTATGTTACAAGAGTAATAGGTCTCAGGAGTAAAACAATTTAGACTTAGGTAGTTATTCATTCTCTAACTTATCTGTCTGTCTGTCTATCTACCAATGTCCTGATTTCGATCTCTATTTCTATTCTTTTTCCTCTCTCTGTGTGTAAATAAAAAAGATTAAATAATATGGTGCATAAAAGTAGAGCTTCATTTAATCACATTTTTCTTGAAACATTTCACATTAAGAAAACAAAATATTATTCATTGTATTCAATTAGAGAAATATAATTGATTTTTTTGAAAGAAAAAATACAATAAATTTGCACTTTGCTTTCAGTCCCTTGGAATGCAGTAATTTTGATAAGGACTTTTAATCTAATCTCCTACAGTTAATTTAAGACTAAATCCATGGACACAATTATTAACACGTCATTCTGTCACAGAATACTAACTGTGGAGCAGTCACTGGTTTGTCTTAAATGGATGTAACCATCTGAATAAAAGTTCCCATGTTAGACCTTGCAATAATAATAAAAGGGATGTGGCTTTTTGCCTTGCAATGGTATTAACTTATTAGTCTATTTATCTACACCTCACAAAACTTCTCTCCCTATTTAAATAACTGTTCACTTTAATGAGCTTTACTGATCTCAGAGAATGCTCTAAAATGTCAGTTTAAACACTATTGTACACTGCAGAATACTTATGAACTTCTGAAAGATATCTGTGTGGCCATTACAGTAATCCTTTTAAAAGATGCTTACTATAAAAGACAAAACTGTTGTATGATCAGTTAGCTAAGAATAACCACACCAACCCTTTCATTTTTATTTTGAATATAAGGTTTGTTATTGACTAAATACAAGACATTTCTTTAGAATACAGTATGCATAGTTGTGGTTTCCCACAGGATCTTTTCTACCCTCCTTCTTCAGAGTACTCTTCTGCTAATTTGCCCTGTGTCTGGCAGCCCTCACAGTCTTCATCTAGTTTATTTTGGGTTTTGATCTCTGTTCTTTAATTTCCAGTTTGGGACAAAAGAAGCACAGATAAATCTCCATAATTCCTTTTCTAATGCACTGAGGAACACATGTGCTCAGAATTAAATGTAACTTCTGACTTTCACAGGCAAGTATGAGCTTATACTTGTAGATGGAGGAAGTTTGTTTACCCCCATCTTTCCAGACCTGAAATAATCATACAGAAACTCTATTAATTGCAATACTGTTTGGCCAATAGCTTAAGTATATTTCTAGCTAGCTCTTTCATCTTAAATTAACTCATTTTTATTATTTTATATTTTACCATGATGCTCTGTCTCCTTCAGCTGCTAGGGTATCTCTCTGACTCTGCCTATTTTCTGTTCCTCTACATGCTTGGAATTCCCACCTTGCTGTAGTCTGTGCTGCAATAGGCCCAGAGCAGCTTCTTTATTAGCCAGTGGTATTCACAGCATACAGAATCCCAAATTACCTCTCTTTTTCTGTCTAAATAAAAGGAAGGTTTTCACTTTAACATAACAAGATTACATACAATGAAACTGTTATCAAGCATATATATATACATATATACTTTATCTTTTATCATAACTAATTAAAACAATAACTATAGCTATTATTCAACTCCATCAATGATCCCAGAAGGATAGAGTATTAACAGTTAACAGGAAGATTACAGGAAGTGCATTGTAAGCAACTTCCAAAACATCTCACTAACTGGAAAGTCACCCGAAGTTCTTCTGTAATGTCTTGGCATCCATCTTCAGCCTACAGGCCCATAGTATCTGGCAGATTTTACTGTGAAGCAGGAATTTTAAAGGCAGTTTTGCTTATATTGGCAGTTTGTCAGACACTTTCTTCTGTTTCCTACAGAATGTCTG
This sequence comes from Ellobius talpinus, assembly GCA_001685095.1. Lineage (NCBI taxonomy): Eukaryota > Metazoa > Chordata > Mammalia > Rodentia > Cricetidae > Ellobius > Ellobius talpinus. The sequence goes on from LOJH01052471.1 coordinate 15,702, forward strand.
GCAGACTCGTTCATGAATCAGGAACCCTGGGAGACTATCTTATCTTTAGGTAAGTTCAGCAGTCATTTTTCTGTGGGTCCTACATGTCCAGTCTATACAGCATAGCATCAAGCCGTCCAGGCAAGAGCAGTTTCTTACCCAAATGACTAAAAATCTCCATAAGGAACCTCTTCAATGTTCATCATACTCTTGAAATAGATTGGGTCTGCCAGAAGCAGATGTGTTTCATTGTCATGGAAAGTGCTAAGCTCTTAAAACATGAACATGAGGGCTGGCTTGTTGAGGTTTCTGTCCTACCCAGTACCCCACAGCTGGCAAGCCCCAAAGAAAATCACAC
>LOJH01052472.1:2908-13628 GCA_001685095.1 Ellobius talpinus
GTGCACAAATGCTGATTGTCAAATCCCCACAGAGACACACATGCCATGGTATGGACCTTTTGAAGCAGCTGGCTACTTTCAATCCTAATAGTGATTAATTTTGCGATTTTGCTGCCTTATTACTCTTATCTTGCTGCCTTGGTTAAGGTTCTATCTGCTTTCTTTGCTGTTTAGTGTTTCCCTGCTTAGTTATATAGCAGCTTGTTTATGCGTTCAGCTTCTGATGGACATTTGGAAGTTTCTAATCTATGGCTACTTTAAATCAAGCTTTTCTGGGTATCTGTGTACAAGGTTTCTGAATGTATGCTTTAACCTGGCCTTGGAAGACACTTATGCATAGAATGATCGAATTTTATTGTAGGTTCAAGTGTTTAAGTCCTTAATAAAATTCCATGGTATTTTCCAACATGGTTTGTAAACTAAGCATTGCTAACTGGTCTTCTACCCAACTCTTCATTCAGCTCACCTGACTGTCTGTATTCACAATAATCAGAGGAATGCATTTGCTTTTATAACTACCAATTTGATGACTAGCAATCAGAGCTCAGGGCTGCCATCCTGTATTTATGTGGGTCTTGACCGCTTTGGGTGTCAAAGGATCCTCTCACGAGGATCATCTAAGACCATCAGAAAACACAAGATAAGTACATTATGATTCATAATAGTAGCAAAATTACAGTTGAGAAGTAACAAAAGATAATTTTATGGTCAGGAGTCACTGCAACATGAGGGACTGTATTAAAGGGTCAGAGTGTTAGGAAGGATGAAAAGCTCTGCCCTGCCTACTGTTTTTGTAATATGGTACAAGCTGCACTTACGGATACAAGTCAGTAAGAAGAATAAACTGAGGAAGTAATGATCTTTGTTCTTGAAATTTGCTGAACTGGAAAACATCTTGTGCATAGGAGATCATGTCATTTTCCCAGAATCTGTCACTTGTCTGTGATGATCCATGTCATAAAGTATCCTGAATCAAGGTGTCTATGGTCGCTTTCTTCAGCAGAGATAGCTCATACTAATGATGTCTTTTTCTTTACTACCACCTTACCTCTGGGCCAACTAGTTTCTGTCATGCAGTGGCAAGTCTGATGAAGTGTATGATTCCAAATTGGAGAGTCAGCCACGAACCTAGAGCTCTTCCTGGGGTTAGCTACCCCAAATTGGCTATCTTTTTTGATAAACCTGTAGCATCTTCCAAGGCAAGCTGCCAAAGGCAGCCAAAATAGGATGTGTATGAAAAGGGTAATAGAGGGAAGTGCTGAAGAAGGGAGAGAATGAGCTCCAACTTCAAATACCATTAGCATATGACTTTGGGTTTTAATTCTAAGTGATATAATTTCTAACCATGGTCCTGTCTTTTTCAACTGAGGCACATGTTAGAAGCTCTGATTCAGTTTAGGTGTCCACAGTGGACACTGGATAATCTGAATATAGAAATGAATTTCAGCCGGGTGGTGATGGCACACACCTGTAATCCCAGCACTTGGGAAGCAGAGGCAGGTGGACCCCAGTGAGTTCGAGGCCAGCCTGGACTACAAAGTGAGTTTCAGGACAGCCAGGACTGTTACACAAAGAAATCTTATCTCAAAAAAAAAGAAAGAAAAAAATTTCATAGGAAGAGCAATAGGATAAAGGGGAGGATGAGCACTGGAAGCTCTCTTTATTAATTATGAAACTATATACTGTTAACTTTGTGGTCAGCTAATGATCATTCAGATTGCGGTCTCTGTGTGTGTGTGTGTGTGTGTGTGTGTGTGTGTGTGTGTGTGAGTGTGGGGGGTATTGGGGATTTTTTAAATCCAGGGCTCCACCTATGCTAGCCTAGTGCTTGTCCTATTTACTATTGTATTGCTGTGATAAGGCAGTATGACCAAGGTCATAAATAAATAAAGCATTTAATTGAGAGGTTTCCTACAGTTTTAGAGTGAGTCCATAACCACCATGGTGGGGAACATGGCACAAGGCAGCCAGGCAGGGTGCTGGAGCAGTAGGTAAGAGTTTACATCTGATCCAGTACATGGCAAAGAGAAGACTGGGCCTGGCATGGGCTGTTGAAACCTCAAAGCTGATCCCCACTGACATACCCTTCACCAACAAGGCCACACCTCCTAATCCTTCTGTATTGGTTGGGGGGATCTCTCTAGAGGAACAGAGTATATATGTGTGTGTGTATGTATGTATGTATGTAGAGAGAGAGGATTTATTAGTATTGCCTACAGGCTGCGGTCCAGCTAGTTCAACGGTGGCTATCTACCAACAGAAGGTCCAAGAATCCAGTAGTTGTTCGGTCCATGAGGCTGGATGCCTTGGCTGTATATGCCAGAATCCCAAAGAAGTCGTCTCTAATGCAGTGTTAGGAATGGACTTGCTGGTGAGAGCAAGAATAAGGAGGCAAAGAGAGGGCAAGCATCCTTCTTCAATGTCCTTTACGTAGTCTATCCACAGAATGTGTGGCCCAGATTAAAGGTGGATCTTCCCACTACAAAGATCCACATTAGAAGTGGATCTTCCCACTTCAATTGATTTAATTAAGAAAAAAAATCCCTCACAGGTGTTCCCAGCCATTTGGGTTTTAGTTAATTCCAGATGTAGTCAAGTTGACAACCAAACCATCACACATTCCTAAACAGTTCTACCAAAAGGGAATCTATGGGGCCATTCTCACTCAAACCACTTCAGTACTCTACCACTGAGTTAGGCTTCAGACCAGAAACATGGATTTCCTCATACCCATGGAACCAAAGAAAACCTTTCAGAGCTTGCAAAAGGACTCATATTCAAGACTACTTGCACTCTTCCCCAATTTTCAGAGCTTATGGGTCAGTCCTCTGAGAAAGCTTCAGGCTTCTGCAGCTCTCCGTATTCTTCTAGACTCTGTGCCATCATCTTCCAGAAAATTTTCATTTGGTTTCTCTTTAACATTAGCTTCAATTCCTGTTCCAGGCACCAGTGACCTATACTAATTAATGTCTTTGTGTTTAGGTGGGATGGTACTCAACCCTGCATTCCAGTTCTCTGAACACCCGCAAGCATCACAACCAGCTGCAATTTTTTGTGTCAAGGTTTGTGCTCTCACTTCTGGTTCTGTAGCTCTTGTAGGTATTTGGTCTGTTGTCTGCCTGCCACCTTCAGTTTAATACCCTCTTTATTCCGTGAGCTTTTAATTAGTTTCTGAAGCTCCAAAACAGTTGACTAACATTTTAGTTGTTTCTTATCTGCCTTTGGAGCTCCTTTCTTTGCCATTTTTCTGCTATCCATCAATGGCTTTTGCTAAAGTTTAAATTGACTTGACTAAAAATCATGGACCTTCATTAGGTTCCCATATATGGGAAGGAAAATGGTCCTGAAAGAAAGTAGATCCAAAATTGGCATTAAGTGTGCACTCAGTTAGTTGGACAGTTATCTACCTTGAGTCTCCATTGTTGATAGTGGAGCATCCAAGGCTGCAAGCTCAATCTATGATTTTCATTCTGTTATCAGAGAACTGGGAAGGAAAACTTTATCATGTTGTATTAGTTTTTATGTGTAGTCTTGATGATCCCCAATTCCTTCTGAAGCACAGCAGGAGGGACTGGGACCAAAGAGAGGTTTTTAAGACCATAGATGCTAAGTGGACCACCTGATCACTGATGGTCCCCCACCTTAGCAAGTGTCTAATCCTGCTGCCCTCTCTTTTCCTAAGCTTTGTGTTTGGGACACTCCTTCTGGGGATCTGCTGCATGATATTGCTGACAGGAAGTTACTCCACTGTATTCTGATTCCCCATGCTGATCTCTTAGCCTCAGAGCTGCCATCTTTGTACCCCAAGATCAGGTGTTAGTGGTGTCCAAACAGTTTCCCCTCTATACATTCCAGCTGTAGATTTGATTGTGGAAATCTGCCGAAAGTGGTTGTGGCTTGTGTTGGTTAGTTTTTGTCAACTTGAAACAAGCTAGAGTCACCTGGGAAAGAACTGAAATTGAGGATTGACCTCCACCAGACTAATCTGTGGAAATGTCTGTAGGCTATTTTCTTCATTAATGACTGATATAAAATAGCCCAGACTACTGTGGGGGATGTTGTGCCTGGACAGGTGAGTCTGGGATGTATAAGAAAGCAAGTAGAGAAAGCCAGGGGAAGCAAGCCAGTAAGAAGGGTTCTTCCACAGTCTTTAATTCCATTCCTACTTCCTAATTCCTATCCTGAGTTGACATCTTGGCTTCCCTTGATGATAGATTATAACCTGTAAACCAAATTAACCCTTTCTTTCCCAAGTTTCTTTTGGTTGTGGTATTTAACACAACAACAGAAATTGGTACCAGAAGAGCAGAGTTATTTCTGCAATGGACCTGACTGTGTTGCTTTTCGCACAGACTCTTGTGGGACGAAGGTGGACAACTTGAGGCTTTGGGATGGAAAAACCATTTGAGTACTCAGGTTATTTTGTGGCAGCTTAGGAGATAGCTTGAGACAAATTAGATGAAGGAAGCACAGTTTGTCAAATGTAAGATGGAAGTTTGAGAATCCCTCAAAGACCCTATTCATGGTCCATTCATGTGATATAGATGAATTAAGAACCTGTAGTTCCTGGTTCTCAGCTGTGGCGGAAAAATCAGCTGTGATTTACAAGAGTCCAACACCATTGAAATGAAACCTTTGCTTTACTGTGACACTTGTTCACATGTGATGCTTTTTAGGTGGGAGTGAAAAATCTGTTGTGATTAATAAGAGACAATCATCACTGGGGTGAAGTCATCTGAGAGGTGTTTTCCCAGGGTCAGCACACAGAACTGTGGTCTGGGGGGGCAAAGCTGCCTCTTAAACCAGAGGTCAAGCCTGAAAATATAGTAGAGTCTCCCCCATGTGGTACTGGTTTTGAAGGCGCAAAATAGTCATGATGAACAGCAGCTGAGACTTGGCACTGTAGGAGGTCACTGGTGAAAGTTTAGCTTCAGTTGCAGTGAATACCCAGGGATATTGGAGATTCCCAGACCATAGGACAGCCACGTAAGATACTCACAGGTGTAGAATGGAGCTGACTGGCATGAGCCTACCAGATAAACTTTCTCTGCAGATGGTAGAGCTGGAGTAGTAGAACTACCCAAACCTTTTAGAGTCCAGAAAACCATGCGTGAGTTCTGAAAAATTGTCTCCACCAGACTGATCTTTGGGCATATCTGGGGGTTCATATATTGAGTTTCTATACTGTTGATTGATATGAGAGGGTCAGCCCACAATGTGTGGTACTAAAATTGGGTAAGTTATCCCGGATTGTATAACAAAGGTAACTACTAAGCAAGCTAGGGAAAGCAAGCCTATACACTACATTCCTCCATGGTTTCTGCTTCAGTTCTTGTCTTTTGGTTTCTGCCTTGAGTTCTTGCCTTGGCTTCACTTGATGATGAACCATAACCTGTAAATCCTCTCCTCCCAAGTTGCTTTTGGTCATGTTGTTTATCACAACAACAGAATATAATCTAGAATATGACTGCTTAAGCCCATTATTCGGTTACTCCTGGTGACCTTCCATATGTGCTTTACCTGTATGTCAAACAACAGTGCCACTGGAGTGACACCCTTATTGGTATCCTGAAAAGATGACTAGTGTGTGGCCCCATTGTGAGTTCCTAACTCCACTACCATCCTGTCCAGAAAGCTCTGCAGGAGCCCTGCCCACCCTAACCCCAACATGTCTCCAAAATCCTAATCCTGGCTGTGTTCTTCTTCCTCTGAGAACCCATTCCTCTAATTCCAGGCTTCAATTCTCTCACTGTTCACCCTTGGCCTCTGTGGTGGTTTCAATGAGAATGGCCCCCATATACTCATGTGTATGGAATACTTGTTTTCTCAGTTGTTGGAACTGTTTGGGAAGGATTAGGAGTATGACCTTGTTGAAGAGAGCAGTGTCACTGAAGACAGGCTTTGAGGTTTCAAAAACCCATGCCATTCCCAGTTTGTCTCTCTTCCTACTTGTGGAGGTTTAAAATGTGAGCTCTCTGCTGTTCCTGCTATCATGCCTTTGTTCTATCATTGTGGATTTTAACCCTCTGAAAGTGTAAGTTGTATTAAATGCTTATTTTATACATTGCCTTGGTCATGGTGTTTTGTCACAGGAATAGAAAATTAACAGTCTCCTTCCCCATTGTGTTCCCCTACCCAGTACCCCCTTTCTCCCATTTGCTCATATGTCTTATATATTTCACACTTCTTCAAATTCTCTAATATTTCCCAAAATCTGGTGGAGGAGTAAACGCAGCACAAACCCTGCCTTTCACTAATGATGCTACCAAGGCCTAGACTCTAGACTCTAGAGCAACCTCTTTGGAGAACCCATTATCTTCTCTTGTATACAAGGAATACCAGATAGTCAATTTGTGAGGCAACCAAGGTGTAGGCCATATGTATGGCTCCTATCCCTTAGTCAGATTGTGAAGCTTATACATCGGCCTCAGGTTCCTAGTTAATCATAGTGGTAAGTTACACCCTACCATTTCTTCTGGAGAGGAATCTAAGAGTGCCTGGTCACTCCTAAACATTCAGAGGGCCCCTATCCTCATAGCTCCTTGAATATCACCTTATTTTATAATATTAGAAAAAGTCTTAAAAGATCAGATGGATGATGCCTCTGCAAAATATGGTGTTTAGTTGAATTTCTGTTTAGTAGGACATTTGCAGACAGAGCATTTCAGAGTGTCTGCTCTATGGCTGAGGGTAATTCCTCACAGGAATGGTTTCACATCAATGTTCATCCTACCGCCCCCTTTCTCCCTGGCAAAGTGTTTTGGACTAGTATCAGATGAATCAACAAATGGAAAATGATCTCATTGTCAGGGGGGCCCCAAATACAATGCCACAAAAAACATGGACCCTGTGTTCTCGAGTTGTCCACTAAATAGTGATGTAGGCACTCAGGTTGAGAATACAGATGTGAACAAGAACACAAGCAGTGCATAGCATGGAGCCTGTGATCAGTTGAAATACTACATGCAGTACCTGTGCCTGGAACCAAACTCCTTCCCAGTTCTTAGTCCTGTTCGTTTTCCTCTGGAACCTCCCAGATTCCTCCCCAGGATTTTCCTGTGGTCTCAGAGCCCATTATCATATAATGATATTATACTCTGAATGTCCCATCTTGGCAATGCCATATGTACTTGCACAGCCCTATGATACTGGAATACTATGGAAGGCTCCCAATTTGTCTATTCCCTTTGTTCCTGTGAGATTTACTAAGGCAGCTTACCTAGCCTGAACCCTTCATGTCCTGACCCTTTTCCTCTGCACACACAGACCACAGTATATGTGCTGGGGCTTCTGGAGCTTATCTTGCAATGGGTACGGGGCTGATGTACCTCTATGACTTCTGAACAAATGGTTTCTCTTTTCAATGGGAAATTGAGTCATAATTTTTTAATCAAATAACTCTTTGCAATAGCTGATTTATTTTTAAATGTCTGCCAATGTTTTCATTGCACCTAGACTCTAAAACCCCCTTGAAGTGTGCTCATGAGGCTTTAGCAGGATATTGCATCTTTTGGGGCCAAAGACCTATCCTCAGAGCTCTGTACTGGAGAGATCACCATGGCAACCATGTCCAGCCTTTGGGCAGTGTGGCAGATGGTGAAGAGGATGACTCAGACACTGCAGAACACTTAGCATGGTTAAGGCCAGGAATATGGCTTTATTCAATGTGTCAGGAAGGCCTGTGGTGAGGAAAAGCCTAGTAAAACAGTCCCAGAGTCATGGATCTGGATCCCAGGATGCAGAAAATGAGGCAATGGGGGTCCACACTATATATGAGGAGGCTGTGTCTGGGCTCATAGTATGTGTCTGTATGGAGGCTGAAGATTTCCTGTAGACGTTCTCCCATCTCACTTGGGTCATGGTACATATGGAAAAGTCAGGGCCAGTGCCTGGCCAGAGTGGTGGTTTTGATGGCTGGGGTATGCATTAGATTATAAGAATACTCAATATTATCATCAGAGATATTCAAACTGCTAGCCTGGAAATCTCTGAGGTTGTCATTGCCATGCTTAAGCCTAATACTTGGAATTGTCAGCTGACTTCCCTCTATACTCAGAAACTGGGTTTCCTAGAACAACAATAATCTTTGTTTTCTCCATTTTCATAGAATGTTCTCCTTACAAAATGTCTGATTATGGGCCTCAACCAGCAGAGGTCCTCTACTACCAAACCTTAACACATGATTCAACTAGTTTCAGATAAAAGGTGAAATGAGACAGCTGGCTTAGATTGTTGAAAGGAAGAGGGAATGTCCCTTCATTAATTTTTAAATTTTTGTTTAGTGCTGGGAACTAAACCCAGAAGCCATCCACAAGCTAGGTAAGTACTCTATGGTTACTAAACCATATACCCAGCCATCTTTTTGATTTTCTTTGGGCAGAGCCTCACTGAGCAGGCTGGCCTTGAACTCAGTTTATAGCAAAGACAGGCTTTGAACTTGTGACCCTCCTGCCTCAGCCTCCCAGATAGTTGGAATTGCAGTCCTATACGACCAAGATCTCTTCATATTTTGAACAAAAGCAAAAACAAAGATTCTCTGTTTAATTAAACTTTTTCCAGGCTCCCGAACCTCTCTTAAACTCACCTACAATTTTTAGAAGATCCAGAGTTAACAAAGAACCCTTGCTAAGTTAGTTTATCAACCCTTCTCTACCCTGCAGTGTCTAATGTTCCTCAATTTCAGATGAGGTTCTTCTTCCTCTACATAACTTCAATGATATCTGAGAATCCTGACCTGTTTTCAATAAGAATCCTCTTAGATAGGTTTAGCCATATTGCCTTTTTTACTCATGTTTCTTCTTAGTCATTTTCCATCTATTGCCATGTATCAATATGCTTCTCGGGTATGAATTCCATTTTGCCCAAGCTATGTTTGGGGTTGAACCCAATGTCCCTTTCAAATGTCCCTTCCCAACTTTAATAATCTCTTGCAAAGCAAATCTGGCTATGTTTTAATAAACAAAGTTGAATAATTACTTCTCTGAAACTACTCCAAGGAGCACCAAATACTGTTAGCAACATTTGTGGCTGGACAGGTGGCTCAGTAGTTAAGAACACTGTCTGCTCTTCCAGAGGATGTTTATTCTATTCCCAGCACCCAAACAGTAGCTCACAATCATCTATAATTCTAGTTGCAGGTGATTTGACTATTTCTTTGGTCCCTGTAGGCACCAGGTATGCAAGTTATGCAAAGATATAGTGTAGGCAAAAGACCCCTACATGCAAAATAAAATAATAAGAAAACTTTAAAATAAAAAGATAAAATTTCAACTAAAGAAAAGCCAGGAGCTGGAGGAAACAAGAAAGGATTCTCCTAAGCAACTTTCAGTGGAAGCATGGCCTTATTGATGTCTTGATTTTGGAATTCTATTGTTCAGACCTATTTGATAATGAATATCTGTCTTGAGCTGTATGATTTATGGCATTTGTGACAGCAGCCCTAGGAAATAAATACATAGCCTGTCTCTTTAGTAAAGATATCATTTATTTCTTCCACTTTATCACATCAAGAGGACTGGGAGATTATTCTAATTTTGAAGATACAGACTTTAATCAAGGAAGAAGACTAAGGGGATCGAAATGGCTTTGGGGAAGAAGATTTGAAAAATCACAGTGGTGTCTGGCCTCAGACCAAGACAGAGATAGGTGTACAGCTAGTAGGTGTGAAGCTAGTAGATGTGTAGCTAGGAAGGAAACTGACTTGATTTTGAACAACTATCCTCCCTACCCCCCCTTTTTCTGAGTCTGCTTCCCATATTATCATGCACTGGGATCATTTCAGACTGACAGTCTGTGTCATCTGAGAAGTGATCCATGTCCAAGATTCAGGAATGAACTCTTATTCTACAAGCAGAAAACAATAACCCCCAAATATTGAGGCCATTTGCCCTCTTCTTTGCACATTTTTGTTCAACTTTTTCCTGTAAGGAAAACTTTAGCACATTTTCATCCTGTTCTACTGGAGTATGAAAGGGAGATCTGATTAAAGCCTATGCCAGGAGCACAAGAAAAGGACTTAAGTAGTAGGGGTTGAAGACTTCTCTGTAGGACTGTAGCCATGATGTCTCTGCCCTCCTGAGCTGGGCTGGGTCCTGATAGAGAATTATGGATTTTAGTAATGAGCAAGCTGTAATGCTAGTTCTTTTTATGTTCTTTCTTAAAGAGGACTGTTTTGTTATGTTCTTAGATTGTGTTTCTTTGTACCATGATTAATAAAAGCCCAGCAACAGATATTGGGATTCAGCCTGAAGACCAGAAAAGCAAAGCAGTCAGCCACTGGCTCTTACCTCTACCTCAGTCTGAAACTGCGAGCCTACCTCCATGAATCCTCAGAATGAGACTGACTGAGAGCTGTCTCCTCCCATTTTATATTCTGCTCTAGTACTGGGATTAAAGGTGTGCACCACTACTGCCCAGTTTCTATGGCAAACTAGTGTGGCTATTGGGTTTAAAGGTATGTATCACCACTGCCTGGTCTATAAAGACTGACCAATGGGGCTGTTTTACTCTCTGATCTTCAACACTCCAGGAAGGACTTGACCATAATCTTGAATTTTCTATGGGTCCTCATAAGATTATCAGTACCCCCAATCAGCAGGAAGTAACCTAGAAAACTATGCCTACATTCCCTAGAAATGGATTGTGCATATTTGGTTTTTTTAGAGTGTTGGTTACAAGTTGTTATGGATAATGCTCAGGAAAAAAGCTAAACAAAGGAAAT
>LOJH01052473.1:0-10116 GCA_001685095.1 Ellobius talpinus
CTACAGGACCATTCATGAGCCTCGGGCAAGGGGCTGGAGATTGAAACACACAAATACACAGAGACAACACAGACGGAGACACACACGCCTCTAGTCACTGGTAAAGAAGCCCTTTATTGAATAGTACCACGGAGGCTTGTATACCCAACACCAGCAGGTGAAAACCTCATCTCATGATCCTCAATCAAAGACAAGACAACACGTGCTCAGGAAGCAGAGCTGGACACAGCTTACAGTAGCTCAAATCAGAAGGCCAAGTAAAGGTCACTAGCAGGGGAGAACAGCTGGAGGCCAGGACTCCAAATGGTCCCAACAGGTCTCTTAGGTGGACCACAGCTGCTCACCTCATGGTGCCTAGTAGACGTGTTAAATGCTTTGAACTTCAGGGAAGCATAAAATAGGTGATCTTCTTGTGCACATGAAGCAGCTGGTCCTGTAGACCCAAAGTTACAGGATCTCCATGACACAGAAAAACAACAGGATAATCAAGAGGAGTTCCGTGAGGGTTCAGCATCAACAGGGTAGCAGAAACTGGAGGCCTCGAAACAGACCAATGACTCATTGTAACCGACACTTGCAAATAGTATATATTGACTAAAGTGCTGTGTGACTCACTGTATCACACTATAGCCTCCATAATGAAGTTTCCTTTTCTCTCTCTCTTTTCTTATAAATTTTATCCTGTCTTCTTCTGGGTGCAGGGAGGTTGCAAGGGTAGAGGGCAGATGGGAAGGGATGGGGAAATGAGTGGGATTGAGATACATGATGTAAAAATACATTATGAATCAATAGTAAGTTAAATTAAAAAAGAAGAGGTAGGAACTTTGTCATAGACTTAGTCAAAAGATACATCTTGAGACTGGGAAAATCTGTAGCATAAATAGCATGTGTGTTATTTAGAGCTGAAACATTCCAAGCCCCTATAGGTAACTAAATTTTATTGCTTAAATTATTTGTGACTTATTAAAGTGCAATAATAAAATTAAAGACAAGGTCTAAAACATTTAGTTTGAGATATTGGTTATTAGTAGAAAAATGGCAGGCTTATAGGAAATATATTGATAGAAACATGTCTTTGGGAGTCAGAAGCCATTACAATCAACCCTGAAATAAATGTTCCAAAGCCTAAACTAGGAAGAGTGGATTGGAAAAACTCAGTAGAGGTGTCATTATATCTGCAGTGGCAAATGAAACATTAATAAATAAGCAGAATTAATGAGAAAGCAAATGAAAATAATTGCCAATTACTCCAAAAAAATGTGTTTAGCTTTTAGAGATGAGAAATCCAAGGGAACATGCACTGAGTCGTGTTGAATAAGAACTGCAGGATCTACCTCCTGATGAGAATGTCATCCAAATGCTAATTTGATTAGTTCCACTCTGCCACCGCATTTTCATATGTATTTCTGTATAATTTAATTATTGCTATAGAGTCATATTTTCTTTTTTTTCAAATTGATAATAACATTTCCCAGAGAATACTATTACTGATACATGGTAAAAACCTGCAACAAGTATACAAAGCTAGAACTTCTGAAAGTGCTAGCCAACTGGGTGGAGAAAATTATGTTCACATTAGTTTTTTAAAATATGTTGTATAGGCAAATGTCTGTACTCATTATTTCCCACTTCTGAGTCCTAAAATCTAATTCACATTTGATTTTATTTTTTGTTTGTACCATTGACAAATACTGCTTTAAACACCAGGCAAATCCTTTGGCTATATCTTGCAGGCCTGCTTGAGCACCTTTTTATATTGTTGGATTGCAATTTCTTTCAGATTCTCCCTCTGGGATCTCCCTGACAGTCTTGCAAACACAACTGTTCCTTCCATAACTGCATGTCTTCTCATAGGCTTAGCTTCCTACCTCTCTTCCTATTCCTCTCTATTGTTCCACAGCGACATTACAGGCTGAGCAAATGCTAGTTATACACAGACCAATTGGGAATCCTGAAGACTTGCTGGGAGGAGGGAGAAGAAGAGCTGGGGAGGGCAGGTATCCAGCCAAGTAGAAACAGAAGATGATTATTTACAAAGCCTCTTCCAAATGTAAGGTTTTGATTCTGTAATTTTTTTCATACCTAGAGAAAGTCCCTGCATGTTAGGAGAAGTCCATTTCCTGACAAGGCAACAACTCCCTGGGGAGAAACTCTGGATGGCACTAATTAAAATATGACTATGGTTTCCCCTAATTTTCTTTTGGATCCTTTAAAATGAGATTTTCAGTAAAAGAATACAGGTTTGATGATATAAAATCTATAGAATTCTTAATTAGAAGGCATTAATAAGATAGTCAAATTACCTGCAGTACAGAAAATCTGCAAGACATTGAAACATTTTGATAGTTTCAGATAGCATATCCATCCTGATGAGAGGGGCTCAGAATCATTTGGAGGCTTCCTTTGATCGATTTTTTTCCAGCGTGAAGTCAAATCTTTCAAAGCTGCTTATTCTCATTCACAGAGCAGTAGAGTTACAGAGAATTTAAATCATATCTGTAAGTGTGTGTAATAGCATCCACGGTTATTTCACAGTAATTTAGAAGGCCACTATCAGGATGAGTGACTCATTCAAAGCATTATCATAGAAAACCTGTAAAAGCAGCACTGCTCTTTGCATTTTAAAGCAAAGAAGCAGCACTGAAAATTTTAAGACTTTCAGAGAATGAGATTTTCATAGCTAGGCACAGAAAGAATATGAAAAAATATAAACAAAGCAGAATGAAAAATGCAGTCAAAATCATTCCACATTGTGTCTCAACTAGCATGTTTGCTACATTTTGTGTTGTGGACCAGCTGACATCATCCAACTTATTCTACAGTATATGAAATTTCAATATATACAATGCATTACAGAAGACATATCATTGCATGACATGAAATTTTATTGTAGGTAAAAGAGGTGTATAGGCAATTCTGTGGTAGAACATTTTATGGCACTGTAAAATCTCTGTACATGCATCTATTTCTCTAAAAATGTAAACTACAGAAATAAAAAAGGACAGGGACAGATGGGAAAAGGTATCAAGAAAAGAGGCATGTTGAATAAACAGAAAAATATTGTAAAAAAAATAATAAGGAAAGAAAATAAGCACAGGAAAATGAAAGGTAACAGTTATTTGCCTTCTTGGGGAGCAATCACAAAAGAAAACACCATGAATTGATTAGGATCTCTGAGACTTAGTTGTCCCAGTATAGCACAATGGTGTCTGCATCAGGATAGTGTCAAAATAGGCTTGTGAGAAGCTTGTGTAACTTGCTCAGAATGAATGCCTGTGGGAATGAAGACTCAAGAGTAGGCATCAAATGGCGTCTAATTTGAATCAAACCTTAGAAATGCTCATGTGACCCACCCACCATAGAATGAATCTCTGTGGTTAATGTGATCTAAAAGTGTGAACATACTCTGCAGATAAGCACACTCTGAAGACATTACAAAGCATTCTTCTTGGTCTGAAGATGATGGAAGTAAATACTACAAGAGAGGGAGCAAATTCTGGTCCTTATGTCACTCCAACTTTTAACAAACTCTTGTAGCAGATAAGTGACAGTTTCTAAAGACTATCTTCCTGGAGAGAGATTAGAAGATAAAGTTAGGCAAACGGATACAGCCACCAGTGGCAAAGCTTGTCTTGGTTCCACAGATGATATTTATTATTATTATTTCTATATCTATTCGAGATAGCTTCCATAGTTAACTAGTATCTCAGTTGGTCTTGGTAGCATTGCTTAAAACTTTCTAGAACATTCTGCTATCCAGGTTGTGTGTTTTCAGGGTGAGGCTGCCACCTAGTGTCTGTGTTGCAGGAAGACTGCTTGTTTCCTGGTTGCCCAGCAGTTCAGACCCAAAATAATCACACAGAAACTGTATTAATTAAACCACTGCTTAGTCCATTAGTTCTAGCTTCTTATTGGTTAATTCTTATATCTTAATTTAACCCATTTCTATTAACCTGTGTATCACCATGAGGCTGTGGCTTACCAGGTTAAGTTCCGGTGTCTGTCTCCAGTGAGACTACATGGCTTCTTAGCAACTCCCCCTTTTCTCTCCCAGCATTCAGTTTAGTTTTCCCCAACTACCTCTATTCCCTGTGCAGGACCAAGACAGTTTCTTTATTAAACAATGGTATTCACAGCATACAGAGAGTGGAATCCCATATCAGTCCAGTGAGTATTAGAGTGCACAGTGACACTCAGTTGGGATACTTAGACAATAAACATAGTTTTCTCTGTCTCTATGTATTATAGTGTCTTCTGATGTTGACAGACAACTAACTATACTTTCCAGAATCAAGCCTGAGTTCCTATATGAAATATATAGACTGTAACTGAATGGAACAATCACTGGTGCAATTTTTCTCCTCTTCAGAGACATTAACATTTAAATTTCAGAGCCATGATTTATGGGGAGAAGAATCATTTGCAATATGACTCATAAGACTATTGTGTAGACTGGAGATTCCCTTCTGTCTGCTTACTAGTTTCTTCATTCATGAACTGTATCCTTGGGAGACATGGTATTGTATGAATGTCTCTGATGTTAAACAAATGGTATTTGTGGTAATACATTATTCTATTCTCCAAAGTATAACTTTGAGATGGAACACCAGTGCTGAATTTTCTTGGTTGTACAACTTAGGATGTATTATATGGTCTCACTTAACAACGATTATATCTTTATTATAAAGAACTTTAAAGAAAAGTTATTTTGGAGTTTACTTCTAAATTTCATTGCTATGAAGTGGGTACCTGGCATGGACAGTACAATGTGGGGATTCTTTCTGAAAGAGAAAATGGTTGTTAAACCCAAGTGATTTTTCTGATATCAAATGAAGAAAAGGCAACCCCATATTAGATGAAATATTTATGTAAGGGTGTCTGGTTCCTACTTAGTAGCTCTGTGGTGTCTTTGGGATAGAATAACATGTTGAGAAATGATTTTTCAATAGTCCACCACATGATCTTAGAACAATATGCTGATATTGTTGGATATCACCAAGCTGTGATCATTGCCACCACAGTCCTTTCCTTCTCATTGTGTCACACTGTGCTGACTGGGTCAATTGACAAGCTCATTCTATTTTGTGAGTCATGCCTCTTGCATTGTAGATATCCCTTATCCCTTACTAGACATTAACTTGAAAAGCAAAGGTTCTGTTTTATGACCATAGTACCGTGTATCCATATATAGATAGACACAAATCTTAGCGTTATCTCCCATGTCAAGTAGCATGAATCTCAAACTAGTAATACTTTTCTTTGTTCTACAATTCAATAACACAGCCTGAATGTTTTTTTCCATAAAAATTATCAAACTCAAAATCATACTTCTTTCTCACTCTTGTTTGCAAACCACAACTCTTTAGAAAATAGAAGTAATAGGGGTTCAACTACATATCAAAATATGCCTCATTCAATTCTTGAAAATGAGACTGGCCATTGGAAAACATCAGGCCATTAATCTCAGAGTTATCACCAACCAATTTCCTATAAAAGTAGATTCTAATCTTGTTTTTGCTTAATTTAAACTTTTATGCCATTAACTTTAAATCCTGGAAGCCTATTTGCTGATATCATTATACTTCCTTATTAAAATTTTTCTCTAATTTAATTAATAGTTCTGTGGTTATATGACCAGGTCTGTTTATCTATGATTAGGTTCTGGGAATGAATACACCATCAAATGCTTCAATACCCTAAAATCCTCAATAAAATGTTTAATCTTATATTTATAATTATCAATATACTAATATATTAACATATATAACAATTTACTAATTTTAGCTAACCCTATATAAGAATACTTTAAGTAATCTTTGTGCTTAAAGTGTTGAAATATTTCAGGGTTTGTTTTTGTAGTCTTTATATTGATAAAATATATCAAGATTTTCAGGTTTAAAATTAGCACTTCTTAATTTCACTTTAATTAACATCATTTTATAAAATATGACACAGAATATATAGCAAGTGCACGTGACTTGTTAGTTGGGAAGCAATCTGCTATGCTGTAGAGTTCATGTGTGGAAGAATTTGGGGACGTTCCCTAGTCATAGAAAAAAGATTGAAAGTATAAAATATTTACATAACTTTATGTTTACAAGAATGACAGAAATATTGAGTCATAGAAATATTAACACCATTATTACCAAGAAATAATTAACCACATCTCCTATACAGTCAGAGACACTAAACTACTGGGAAAACATTTCTCCTTGAATGGTCATTCTGTCATTGACATATGGGTCCTCTCAAGTCAACAAGAATTATGGCACAAAGTCTTCATTATTCAAGTTGTCAAGTTTGATCTAAACATATCTTTAAGATATAAATACTTTCTTTTCCCAATCAAGGAAAGTAAATTGTAGTAGATTATTTGTATATTTTTACTTTGTCCATCATTTTAAATAATCCCTTTCTTACCTGCAAATGCCTGTCCATAACATCATTATCATTCATCTTCTTTCTATACTCAGCCACCTGACATTACATATGATTCTTCCTGCATTGCCTGCCATCTCTGACAGATGTTCTTTATGGTTCCCTCAAGTCATAAGGGTGAACAGACTTACTAATTCCATCAAAGGTGTATAGGAGCCTGGAGCCATATTCCCATATATAAGCTTCAAACCACGTTTCAAGCAGCAAAGACCAAATAGATTCTACTAGTGTTTGATTTTATTTAAAAATTAATCTGGATACTCTTGGTTTTAATCTTCCTAGAATATAAATTATGAGGCTGAAATACGCAAAAGTAGGAATGAATCTTGTTGACAGTTTCAAGCTTGAATTTTTTGCCTGTCAATCTACATAAAACATAGTCTCCAGCAGATTGCAGCATGACAATGAAAGTATCTTATTGTCACCTTCTAAAATAATATTCAATGTCAACTTCTTTACTTTCTATAAAAGAAAAAAACTACAAAATATTGCATGCTTTTAACTTCAGAATTGCAGTCCTCGGTTTTTTTTTGGTTTGGATTCAAGCATATACTTTTAAACCACGGCTGCATTTTCTCGGCCCTTTAAAACTGTTCTTCAAGCTCCTACAGTTCCTTACACTGTTTCTCTATGGCCAGGAAAATATTATGAAAAGAAAAATGAGAAATCCAACTTTGAGTTCTATTTATAGTTGCTTATCTTAGTTTTGAAAATAAAAATACTTATCAGACTATTCTCATTTGCAAGAAATACAAGATGTAGATCAAATAGTAAATTTTAAATTTTTTATTAAACAATCTTTCACTTTTCCTTTACACTGTTTATAACTTGTTTTATTGCAATGTTTGTAACTTGCTTATAAGAAATGTTTGTAATGATTTTTATGTAAAAACTGTTTTTAAATGATTTTTGTTACAGATGCAAAGAATCCACATTTTATTCTTGAAGAGTCTGTATAAAAATCTATATTTTTCAGGTCTCTTTATTTCTCTAAACAAAATTTAGATTCTAAATTATTTCCAATAGAAAAGGAAGAAAAGAGAAAGGAAAAAGCTGTGGCCGATGAGGAGAAGTTGACCTTTCCGAGCAATCAGACTCTTCATTGTTGTTGCTGCATCTCATTTACCATGACACTTAGCAGAAGCTGAATGTCATTAATTTAATATTCTGGACATACACTGGAGGCTGAGATACTATATTTCCTTTAGTGTCTGTTGGGTTCAACTCCAATCTTCCACCAATTATTTTTGGATGTATTCCCTTTTAAAACTAAGTAAATGTTATAAATTTGCCACCTCTTGACATCTCTCTCCCTCCTCCATTCTCTCCATCATTTCCTCATTCTAAATGCAGACTCAAGCTACTGGAGAGATATGTTTCTATGGTTTAATGCCTATTAACCAAGGGGTCTGGGATTAACTCTCAAATATTTTGCATTAAATATCACTCACAAGATTTACAAGTTGGAAAATAGGGCTTCTTGACAAAGATAGAAATGCCACTGAAATCTATGTTGCATATAAAACTCAAAAACAAGCCCAGCTTTTTAAACTGTGGGTAGCTAATGCATAGGATATCAGGTTGTGTAGAGCTAAGAAACACTGGCAGTAGTAAAACATTTCTCCTTACACAGTGACTAGAAATTAATTCAAATTCAAACAAATAATTAATCAATGTATATATGAAAGCACTCAGACATATCACATAACTTTCTTGGAGCCTAGGTTCTGAACAGATACCATGTATGCTTTGTACCATGCATGCCTTCATGGTATACAACTTCATTGAGCAGTAGCTGAAAAATGAGAGCTCAGGTTCATATAGAATGTGTTATGGGCTGCAGTACTTTCATTGTACATACATGGTTTTCTGTCCTTATAGAAACACATTGTTTTATTATACTATCAATATTTTCTCACCATAATTCTCCAGCTTGCACTTATCAAATTAGTGTATCATTTGATTTAGAATTTGACATTTGAGTTGCCAACTTGAGATTCATCAAATATCTTGGCTAGGATTTATGATAGAATAAAACTTTTCCTAAAATGTCCTAACTAAGCATTTACTATTTAATAACATGCCACTATGCAAAATTATACCCTCAACATCTATGGCTATAAAAGTGAAAGAACAATTCAAATGTGTTGAAGATGTGCTGTGCCTTACAGAGTCATATATTCAGCAAATACTAAATTCATTAAGTAAAATAGACCAATTACATCAATCTCATTAAGATGCAATTTCCTTTAAAATTCAACAAATACCAAGAAATTACTTTAAAATTTATTCCTTTAGTATTTATTAAACATAAATCTTTGTTTATATGTGTCAGTGTCATGCAAAAATATAATAGGGAAATGATTGATATTTTAAAAATGTTTAAGAAGCTGTGGACTAGATGAAAAGAGTACATTATTCTTTGAAATTCACATTTTTATAAACATTTTGAACATGTTGTATACCAACAGTTGTCTGAAGCACAGCAAAGCAATATTTAAAGTCTATACATAGTCTTCTCCTTTATGTGCTGGTAATGAGCAATATAATTTCACTGTTCTAATGTTTTACCAAGTTTACCCAAAACTATATGGAAATATATATTAAAAGTTGGTATGATTTAAAAATTAAAGCAGAGCAGGTAATGACACTTAATGATATATAGTACTATGGTATTGATATTATAATATATCAGAGAAACGATGAGATGGCATCATTTTTCACCTATTTTTGGGTAATGTTTGTATAATTTTGATACTTGTTTTCTGATCATACAGATATTATTCTTTCTGTAGGAATTAACCTTACTATACAGACAATCAAGACAGTCAAACTCTTAAAAGTCATTTCCTTGAAGATCACACTGCTAACAAGACAAGAGAATAAGACACCCAAGGGCTCTCTTCAAGGTCAATGTGCCTGAACACCGACTTCTCACTATGTCTTCAGCACACTTCCCTACAGACCAGAGCATGAATCGAGCAATATTGCAGATGTTCTGAAAGGGACTTCACAAAAAAATCATACTGAATCCAATTTGGTACTATATTATAATGTAGATATATAAGAAAATAAAATACTAAACCTCATAAATCAGAAATTCAGAAGTCATGTACCCATATCAGTTTTTATAAGAAATGTCCCGTTATTTGTGTGAAAAAAATTTTCTCCCATTGTTAGTGTTGATATTTTAAGAATTCATTTAAAAATATGATGACATGCTTTCATGTATTGGAGCATATAAAGGCAGGCTATCATAAGCTTCATTTAACATTTCTGCAATTTATCATTTTTTGAAGAAATAAAAATTGTTTCCCGTGAAATCACTTATGGTGTGTTGTCCATTGTCCCACCATTGCTGTTATACTCTCTCCACTGTCTCCTTTATTCTGGATGCTGGATTCACCTAAACTAATTTCATCTACTGCTCTGTTCTTTTTCTTCAGCTCTAATCAGGTCAAAGAAATCATTGTCTAAGCCAATACTGGATGGTTTTGTTTTTCTTTTCTTCCAGTGGTTTGATTACCCATGTTTTTGCTTGGAAATACAGGAACAGGACAAAATTTATTATTTTGTAAGAGGATATTTTTTAAAGAAATATTTTTAATATTTATTTATTATGTCTACAATATTTTGTCTGTGTGTATGCCTGAAGGCCAGAAGAGGGCGCCAGACCTC
>LOJH01052474.1:0-12342 GCA_001685095.1 Ellobius talpinus
CACTGACATCCAAAGGGGCTGTACCAGCTTGCATTTCCACCAGCAATGCAGAAGCGTTCCCTTTACCCCACAACCTTTCCAGCATAAGACATCATCAGTGTTTTTGATCTTGGCCATGCTTGCAGGTGTAAGATGGAATCTCAGCATTGTTTTGATTCCTAAAGCAATATTTTTAAGAATACCACAGAATACTCTCAA
This sequence comes from Ellobius talpinus, assembly GCA_001685095.1. Classification (NCBI taxonomy): domain Eukaryota; kingdom Metazoa; phylum Chordata; class Mammalia; order Rodentia; family Cricetidae; genus Ellobius; species Ellobius talpinus. The sequence goes on from LOJH01052474.1 coordinate 199, forward strand.
GATTATTAAGGATTACAAATGCAGACACTTATTTCAATAGTCAGGTAGTTATTCTAATGTTGTTTCTTAAGCCTTTGATTTCATGGCTGGTAGTGTTCAGGATGTAGCTAAAGTAATTCTGCCCCGTATATAGGGCATGAATTAATGGCCCAGGTGCCAGGTGGTTCTTTGGTATAGCAACAAATCATGAAATTAAATTTAGTTGTAAAGGTGAATTAAACCTCTATTTGTTTTTGTTTCCGTTGGTTGCTCCTACTTGTAATTCTCAAAAAAAAGCTGAAAATAAAGTCAGAAAATTGTGTTCAAGTCACATGTTCTGTTCTGAGAATAAGCTCTGTAAATGGGAGATGAATAAGATGTAACTGGTCTTCAGAAGCAAGAGTCTAACAATGACAGAAAAGGAATCGAACACTGTAATCTAACATGGTCAGTGTGAGGGTGGGCATATGCACAAGGTCATGGAGAGTTATCATTGACCAATGGAGCATGGGAAAGTCTTCAGAGGAAAGACACTCCAGAGGCTTGGGAAACAAGCAGGAGATGTATGTAAGACTGGAGGGAAAGGGTAGGCCTAGGACAAGTGTGTGCCTAGGTCTCTAGACCTAAGGGATAGGATAGGCATCCGCCATGCTCTTGGAGGTAGGAGACGGGAGAGTTGCAAGCTGGTGATGCATTTGCCCATGCGGAACACGACAGTGCTCCTTTAGCTCTTACTGCTTACGGGTTATCAGCCTGTGTGAGCCCTTAGGAGAAGGCCATGCTCTTTAGGACCAGAGGTGCATTAGAGGGGAGGACCTGCAGCACGTCGTGGCTACTTGCCTGGTAAAGGGAAAGAAGTAGAGAACAGCTGGGGGACAAGTTCAGAATTCCTGTTGTGTTTTGCCCTATGTAATTGGATGGAAAATAGATTAGATATAGACTTTTCCCCAAATAAAATGGGTTGAAGGGTCCATGGTTGCTAAGATATCAAAAATACAGCTTCTGAAGATACTGGTATTATCTTTAGTATAATTAAATATTGACTTTGCCTATATGGTCTTAAGGGAAGACAGATTTGTGTTTATGTGGTGTTAAAATACAGCAAGCAGAATATAAACGTTTAATAGTGGTGAATGCCTGTAAGCCCAACATTTGAGGCTGAGGCAACAAGATTGCAAGCTGAAGGCCAGGCTGTGCTCCACAGTGGGTACTATTTAATAAATAATAAGTGGGAATGCAGTATTGATGTGGCACATAGCTGCATACAAGCTATCCTTTCTGTTCCAAGTGTCACATTTGATAATAAATTGTATAGACAGCAGACTTAAATATTCAAACTTATATTTCATTGATATCCTGCTCAAATCACAGACAGCCGTGTTATTTAAAGGGAATTGGATGGACAGCACACAGTGTGTAGAGAGCCTCTGTGGGGATTTTCAGAGGCTGTGGGTGTATATGGCTCAGCAGTATGAGACCCTGGGTTTACTTGCCAGCTTAAAAAAAAAGCATGAGGCAGGCTAAGTAGGGGCTGTAGAATAGAATATTCTGTTCAATATAATTATGAAATTTTATTTACTTTGTGTGCATTTACTATTTTAATGAATAATCTTGGTGTTTCTGCTTTCCAGAGAAATTACTGGAATTTAAACTTTTTGTACCTTCTAATACAGCATCATTTATAGTCACAGGTCTAATGCTCACTGCTTGTGTATAGACTTATACTTGTTTAATCTGTTGGCACAGACAGACCCTTTTTTTTGATTTTCCGAGACAGGGTTTCTTTGTGTAGTTTTGGAGCCTGTCCTGGAACTTACTCTGTAGACCAGGATGGCCTCGGACTCACAGAGATCCACCTGCCTCTGCCTCCCGAGTGCTGGGATTAAAGTCATGTGCCACCACTGCCCGGCTCACAGACAAACCCTTAGTGCCAAATGCTCTGCCTCAGTTTTTTGTTGTTTAAAGGCAGAGATTTGTGTAGCCCAGGCTGGCTCAGATTAACTGACTAGCTGTAGATGACCTTGATCTCTTGATCCTACTGCCTCTACCTCATGAATGCTGTGATTACAGGCTTGCGCCACAATACCCAGCTTGCCTTGCTTTTGTTTGGGAGTATTCTAGCATTTATGGACATAGCTTAGGCAGCTGATTTGCTAACATGCACAAGCCATGTGTTCTTTGCATTGTCTTAGCCTTTTTGTATTGTACCCATCAAAAAAATTCCCCTAATAGGAATACCAGAAATGACCCAGAAGCCTCAAAAGGGGGGGGGGAATTCTCAATATATAGAGATATCCAGAAGAAATTTAATATGTCTCTTTAGCTCCATAACTTGATAATGTCACTTTATGGTAGAAGGAAGGGAGGAACCACAGGAATGAAGAAGCCGCAGGAGACGTCAGAGTTCTGCTGGCTGCTTTCTGCAAGGCCCAGTCACACTGACTACAGTGAAATCTGATTTGTACTCGAAAAGGTCTCATTTCCTTATTTTCTCCTTTGACACAGAAATCCCCTGCAAAGAAGCTGAGCCATGCAATTAGTAAATCTTTGGGCTGTGTACCCTCCAGAGAACCCCCACATCCTGTTTTTCCTGAGCAACCAGAGAAACCACTTGACCTTGCACACATAGTGTAAGTATACACCTGCATGGGCTATGCCGAAATGGGGCTTTCTGATGGGAATTCTAACATCAAGGGCTGGTTTCTTTAAACCATCATAAATATCTGCGCGTACTGCTCTGCATTCCTCAAGCCAGAATAGTGCAGCAGCCCCCAGACACACGAGTACACCAAAGCACATCTGTGTGTCCATCCTTCCTTCAGGGTAGCCACTGTTTATTCTTTATGGCAATGAAACCCCCAGGGACTTAACTTAGATATTCACATGGTAGGGAAGGAAAATCTGGGTTTTATCTTCTCAAACTTAAAGACACAGAATGACAAAAGGCAGACCAGTGTAACAGCTCATGATTATTTTTCAGTGTACTTTAAGTTGTGAAGCCATTTCTTCTACATATGTCTTCAGTTCATATGAAGTTGGTTTTGTTGTATGGTGTGATGTTGAATCAGTCACACACATGCACACACACTCATGCATGCATGCATGCACACGCACCAGTCTGCATTTGAACAATGACTTGCTTCCAAAGTCATTTTTTGCATAATAATGACCTCATGACCTGTTGTTAGTGTTACTGTTGTCAAAATTAAAATTTCCGGAGCTTGGGAGATGTAGTTCAGTGTTCACACAGCATGCCAGGCTCTGGGTTCAACCTCTGATACTGCATAAGTAAGAAAAAAGTTGCTTCTAAACATACACAGGCTGTTTTCTGGGATCTTTATTCTGTGTTCTTTGGCCAAATTGGCTATTCCCTTGCCAAAATCACCCTATCTCAGTTACCATAGAGACAGTAATATTTTTTTAGGACTATCATCTCTATTCTTGTCCTTTCTTGTTTTCTTACAAAGTTTGGCATCAGCTTATTGGATTCTTCATGAAATTTTTTTCAGGTTTTTACTGATTTTTTGAACCCAAAGACAAAATTGGAGAAAATTGACATTTTTATAATACTAAATTTTCTATTCTACAAACATAGTCTCTTTACATTCGCTTAAATGCCTTTTTATGCCTTTAAGTGGTTTTATGGTTTTGACCTAGGAAAGGTGTTATAGATGTTAGATTACTTTCTGAAGTGGTTTTTGTGGTCTTTTTTTACGCGGGGGCGGGGGGAGAATCTCACTATGTAGTTCAATCTGACCTTAAGCCCTCTCTTAGCCCAGGCTAGCCTGCTAGCCTTAGTTTCCTGAGTGGAGGTTAGTGTCTCATCTGACTAGACTGATGCCTGAGGACTCTACACATTTTGTTGTCTTTTTTCCTATAAAATTCTCAAGACATATTTAGTACCTTATAAAATTGTATATTCCCATGAATTTGTGTAATGTCTTATGCTAGTGGGCTCTTTTTTGAATTATGCTTCTTAGCAGTTACTCACAGTGTATGGAAATATTGATGGGTTTTGTATTTTAGTGTACTGTGTACTTAACTTTCTTAACTTGCTCATTGCTTCTGATAATTTGTATTCTTTTTTAGAATTTTCTTTAAATAATTTTGTAATTTGCAAATAATGATGGCTTTATTTCTTTCCACTTTTTAGACATTCAGAAATTAATCATGCTTTTTGGGGTATAAAAGGTCTTACTATGATGGCTAGAAACCTCCATACTGAATAGAAATGGTGTATCTGTCTATCTATATGTTTCTCTACCTATCTATCTATTCATCCGTCTGTCTGTCAATCTGTCTGTCTGCCCATCCACCCATCTGTCTGTCTATCATCTGTCTGTCTGTCTATCTATCTTTTAGTTCATCTATCTATCTATCTATCTATCTATCATCTATCAATCATCTGTCTGCCTGCCTCTCTCGCTCTCTTGCTCTCTCTCGCTCTCTACCCACCTACCTACCTAACAACCAACCAACCAACCAACCAACCAACCATCTATTCTCTGTGTAGCTCTGGCTGTCCTGGAATTCACTCTGTAGACCAGGCTGGCTGGAACTAACAGAGATCCTCCTGCCTCTGCCTTCTGAGTGCTGGGATTAAAGGTGTGTGCCACCACGGCCAGGCCAATAGGCCTTCTTATGTTATAGAAATCTCAAAGGCTTGCAACTGTCACATAGTAGCAATGATGCAGGGTTTACAGATTTAATCAGGTTAATCAGCTTCTTTTTTTATCTCTGCTTCCAAAGAGTGCTTCATTTTGTTGATGAACAGATGCCGAATTGTATCAGATTTTTCTATTTTGAGATGATTGTATGATTTTATTTTTCTCATTAATTCATATTAGTTGAGGGTGGCTGTTTGTGATGCTAGGGTTAAACCCAGGGTTTCCCACACAGGAGGCCAGTGTTCTATCACTGGGCTACATTTCCAGCCCTGTTTTTAAGAAATTGCTCTTACATTCCTGGAACAAACCTGAGTGGGCTATCCAAAGCACTGTTGAATTTTGAATTTTGTCTGGCAATATTTTGTTAGGTTGGGGCACATTTTATAGGTGAATCTGGACTTTAATTTTCCTCCCCCCTCTTTTTTTTGAAAACTAAGAAAGACTTTGTTTTAAGACAAAACTGTTAGCATAACAATATAGCCAGATTTCATGTGTGTGCTCATTTAAAAAATATTTTTGAATGGTATATGTACATGTCTTATGGGGACAAATGCACATATATGTGCATGAATGTAGACAGCAGAGGTCAATGTTGAATGTCTTTCTCAGTTGATTTCCACATTATTTTTGAATGGTGTATGTATGTGTCTTATCAGTGTGTACATGTGTATGTATGGGGACACATGCATATATATATGTATATATACACACACACATGAATGTGGACAGCAGATGTCAACATTGAATGTCTTTCTCAGTCGATTTCCACTTTATTAGATTTCAAGAAAAGGTCTCTCACCCTGGAGCTTATCTGTTTAGCTAGACTAACCAGCCAGTGAGCTTCAGTGACCCACCTGTCTCTTCCCCTGTCTCTACCACCACTGGAGTTACAGATGTGGGCTGCCACACCGAGCTTTTTACATGGGTACTAGGGATCCAAGATCAGGTTCTCATGGTGCATAGCAAGTGATTTACCAACTGGGCCATTTCTCTTGGCCCTCGGTGGGTTTTATAAGAGAACTATTGCACTGAAGAGATGGCACAGTTGGTAAAGTACTTATTTGCCCAGCATATAGACCCTAGTTTGAGCTCCAGAAACCACGTTAAAACATTGCACATGGTGATGCACACTTGTAAATCTAGTGTTTGGAAGATCAGGACAGGAGGATCCCTGGGGCTCACTAACCAGCCAGCCTAATCTAATTGGCAAGCCCCAGGCCCTAGTGAGAGACCCTGTCTCAGAAAAGAACAATACCCAGTGTTGAACTCTGACCTCTGAGTAAACTGAAACACATTCACAAACACACACCCAAATAATAATTATAGCATCAGTTTAAAAAACTATCAGATATCAGCTAAACGCTGGAACTATTGAAGAACATCCACAATAGCTCAGCAGTTAAGGCGCTTACCACTAAGCCTGACAACCTGAGTTTGATTTCTCGGTCCAAGATGGTAGAAACAGAACCAGGTCTTGCAAGTTGTTCTTTGACCTCCACATTCATGACCTGTGCACATGCATCTCTCTTTCTTCTCTCCTCCCCTACTCCCCCCCAACACAAATAAAAAATCATTTCGTGTCTGCACTTTTGTGGAAATGCATGACAAGCATGATATAAGACAGGTAGACTTTAAGACCTCTTTTGACTAGGTGGTGACAGCGCACACCCTTAATCCCAGCACTCAGGAGGCAGAAACAGGTGGATCTCTGTGAGTTCAAGGCCAGCCTGGTCTACAGAGTGAGTTCCAGGAAAGCCAGGGCTACACAAGAAATCCTTTCTCTAAAAAATAAAAAAAAAAATTTAAAGACCTTTTATGCCCATTCTAATGCCCTCTTGCTCAGCTTTCTAGAATTAGTAAGTGACTTAACAAAGTATCAAGGAAAACTTCCAAAAAGTCTAAAAGAGATTCATAGTTGTAGCTGAAATGGATTGGTGTTCTCAGAAGCCAGGTTTCACAGACACTTAATCTGGTCATGCACGCTGACAGTCCCATGGAAACACGGATTGAGCTGGTTTTAGTCATGATGCTCAGGAACTCTTGCTCCCTCACCTCGCCATCCCCATAAGCCTCCTGCATTGTTTGCTGTAGCTCCTCGTCAGTCACATTCTTGCTGAACCCAGCATGCACTTCAGCTTTATGAATGGAGTCTTCCCAGTGTCATCCTCACTAGAGCAGGAAAGCTTTCAAGGTTTCTTTCTGTCTCTCAGACATTTTCTGAGCCATCTAAAAAAGTTGCCAAAGTTTACTTTTCCCGTCCTTTATCAGTTTTACTTATTATTTACTCAGCTTTTTCTTTCTTGGGTTCAAAGTCCAGGGTTCTCATCGATGTCTTTAATGTCCCTGAAACTAGAGTGACAGATAGATAGTTGTGAGCCGCTGTGTGGGCACTGGGAATCGAGCCCAGGTCCTCTGCTAGAGCAGCAAATGCTCTTAACCACTGACCCATCTCTCCAGCCCTGGTCACTGAACTCTGTCCTCTTCCTAATGTGGCCTCTTGAATTAATCCGTGTTCTCTGCTTTTCGTCAACATTTGTCCTTTTAATAGGTTTATTCAGAAGCTGGTCATGCCTGGCCAGTCGGGGCTGCCAGAGCCCGGCTTTTGTCTAGAAACCCTAGTTACAGTAGGACTTTTACAGAAGGTCAAGTATGACCATTTATCCAAACTTCAAAAATAGGTGATTTGTATGAATGCATAAAAACCTATACAGAAGGTAACCAACAAACAGTTATTAGTGGCTACCCTTCAGGAGACAAAAGGTAAAGTACGTTTTGCCAATTTGATATGTCACTTCAGAATTAAAATTTTATTTTGTACCATGTAACTGGTGTCAGATAAGGGCCATCTTATTCACTCATGTGTGTACGTGTGTGTGTGTGTGTGTGTGTGTGTATGTGTGCGTGTGCATGGGTGTGAGAACATGCCATCTGTATGCCTTGTGGAAGTCAGAGGGTACCTTCTGCTAGTCAGTGCTCTCCTTTCCCTGTTCGCATCCCCAGGCAGGCCTTCGTGCCGGTACCTTTACCTACTTTGCCATCTCACTAACTAGATAAATATCTTTTAAAGATGTCTAAAATTCTACTTGAAAGAATAGCTTCCTTGTATTAAATATTCTTTAGCTGTGTGCCTTTGGCAATCTCTGAACTAAATACCAAGGAGCTTAGGGATTGCTTTAAATCTCCTGGGAATTTCTTGGTGAACCAGTTTCATGGTTTCTGATCAGTTTCACAATTGTCCTATTGTATTCAGAAGAACTATCCTATTTACTTTGAATCTTTGGAAAATAGTGTCTCATATTTGGCCTAATATGCAAACTAATTCTGTTTTTACCTTATGGTCTGTCATTATCTTAGTGCCAAGCTAGGAAATGCACTCATGAAGAATGACATTTACAGTGAAGCCAGAGATGACTAGGAATTAGCTATGGAGGGTGGAGTGTCCTGGCAGAAGAAGGCATTAGGACCAGAGCCATGATACGCCAGAGCAGGCTGTCGAGGAGGCATGGGCTGCTGCACACTGATGGACTCTATCCTTAATAGAAGGTCTGTAGATAGGAAGATTTATCAAGTTTTTTATTTAAAAAAATAAAAAATAAACAATCCCCCCACTGTCTATCATGTTGAGATAAGGAACAGGACAAGAATGAAAGAGGGGAGACCAGATGGACATGTGTTATCGTGGACCGGGTGAGAACCATGGTGCTTTGAACTATTTTGGTCATGCAGGTAGATGTTATAAAGACATTAGCACCTTAAGTTTAGGGCTTTCAAGATGGCTCAGTATATAAAGTGCTTGCACCCAGGAGGCATAGACAGGATCCCCAGGGCAAACTGACTAGCTAGACTAGTGGAATAAGTGAGCTCTGGGGTCAGCAAAAGACCTTGTCTCAACCAGTAAAGAGAACAGTGGCCAAGGAAGACACATAATGTCAGTATTGGGCCTCCATACACATTTACATGTGTGTACCCATATACACATGAACACATGCAAACATATACACATATGTACTCAAATAAATACATTTAGCTGGATGTGGTGATTTCACACCTTCAACCCCACCATTTCGGAGTCTGACAGAGTTCCCGACCAGCCTGAGCTGTAGAATGATACTCTGTTAAAACAAAACAAAAAAACTAAACTTATATTTTGCCAATATTGCACAGCAAGAAATAAAATTAAAACTCCAACCTTGAGGTTTAGTGCTCTGTCTCAGAGAGTAAAGGTGCTTGCCACTAATCCTGATGACCTGAATTTGGTTCTCAAAACTCATATAGTAGGAAGAGAGAAATAAATTAAGGTTTTCTTCTGACCTTCATGTGTTTGTGTGTGTGTGTGTGTATACATGCATGCACACACAATAAATTAATTAAAAAAATAAAAAGATTGATCAGATGTTTCATTGGGTAGGGGCACTTGCTACCAGCCTTGACAATCTGTTTAATCCTCAGAACCCATGTGGTAGAAGGAGAGAATTAATTGCCACAAGTTTTTTTTTAACATTTACTGTATGTCATGCTGTGCCCCCGCCACAAAATAAATAAAAATTAATGTCTTAGTTACGGTTTCTATTGCTGTGAAGAGACACCATGAACTCGGTAACTCTTGTAAAAGCTTTCATTTCAGAGGTTCAATCTGTTATCATCATCGTGGGACATAGCAGCATGCAGGCAGAAATGGTGCTGGAGAGGTAGTTGAGAGTTCTATGTCTTGTGCAGGCAACAGGAAGTGGTCTGAGGCACTGGGTGGTATCTTGAGCCTAGAAGACCTGAAAGCCTGTCCCTACCACAGTGACATACTTCCTCCAACAAGGCCACACCTACTCCCACAAGGCTACACCTCCTAATAAATGCTACTCCCTTTGGGGGCCATTTTCTTTCAAACCACCACAGTTAACAAACAAAAAATTGTTGAAGGTTGTTGTGGTAGCTCATGCCTGTATTTATAGCATGTAAAAGGCTGATCCAGGGGCTAGAGAGATGGTTCAGTGGTTAAGAGTCCTGACTGCCTTTCCAGAGGTCCTGAGTTCAATTCCCAGCAACCACATGGTGGCTCACAACCATCTGTAATGAGATCTGGTGCCCTCTTCTAAGGAGGGTGTGAGGCAGGAGTGTTAAGGGCATGGCTTAGCTGGTAAAGTGCCTTCCTTACCAGCCTGAGGACTTGAGTTTGGATTCTCAGAACAAGAAGTCAGACACAATGCCTTATGCCTGTGCCCCCTATCCTGGGGTGACAGCAAATTCCTGAAGGTCACTGGCTACCCAGTCTGGCCAAATAGATGAGTTTCAGGTTCAGTGAGACCTTGTCTCAAAAAATTAAAAAAGTAAAAAATTGTCAAGGAAAGACAACTTGTGTTAATTCCCGACCTGCCTGCACACATGCACACGCACATACACATGTACACGTACATACATATATACAAACCCTTACATTTTACTACTATTGCATAACAAGATATAAAATTATAACTCCAGCCCGGGTGTAGTGGCTCACTTCTGTAATTTTAGAACTTAGGAAGTGAAGGCAGGAGGGTCAGGAGTTCAAAATTACCCAGCCACCTTGTTTCCTGTCTCTGTAGCCAGCCTACGTTACATGAAACTCTGTCTCAAAAAAATAAACAAACAAAAAATTCAAAACTGTGGTAGGAATCTGGGGTGGAAATTTAAGCTGACTATGAGATAAAGTATATTTGACTGTCTCATTGTTTGCACAGAATAGGGATTTGTTCAAGACCACGGATTTGAAGGTCAGATGTTGGGTACTGGGGACTCCCAATGGTCTAGATCTTTGCTTATTTAACTTCCACAGCAACCCCGTGGTATAACTACCACCAGCCTGTTGAAAAGCCAAAGACAGTCTTGGTGAGGTTGAATGACAGCACTGTCATCACATAGGAACAGAGCAAGGCTGTTGGGGCTTGTGTCCAGATCCCACCCTTCTTCCCAGCCTCCTATTTTACCAGCTTCCTACAGTGCTAAGAAGACCTTAGAGCAGAAACAGGACTGACATGTAGCCTTAACCAATGGCCAGTTTCAGAATCAAGAGGGAACTTGGTGAACGAGAGAAGGAAGTTGTGGGCTAAGACGGAAGGAAAGCAAAGACCTCAGTCTGCCTTCCCGTAAGTTGGTGGTAATCAGTCTCTCAGTTACCACAGGATATTCTTTAAGGACAAGACATGTGAAACAGCTTTTAAGAAGTTAGGTAGGATTCTCTAGGTAACTAAAAACTTTAAAGTCTTTTCCTCAAGTAAGTTGAATCATCCCGAAAATATGCACTTCAGAAGGCTTTGGCTTACTCTCTGCTGAATTCTAAGTGTGTAAATAATGCCCAGAGCATGGTAGGCACTTAAATACGTTAAAGAATAAACGATTGAATGATGTAGTGCGTGCCTTTTACCGTGTTTGTTTTCTCCTCATAAAAGTCACGATGGTCATGTCCTCTCAACGTCCACTAGATGGCAGCCATAATTCCTTATGTTCCTTTTGGGGGAGGTTGAGACTATCATGTAAACAAGGTTTCTAAAATCTTGGAGCTTGTATTCAAAACAAAACTAATTTGTCTGTCAGCACTCTAGCAACATTTCCTCTGTGTCTCCGAGAGAAATTAGTGTGTCTCTGATCAAAATATTTTCATACAGCTTGCAGCTCACAATGTCTTTGATAAACCTGCTGTTCTAGTTCAAGCAATTTGCTCTTGCTCAGGGTCTAATTATCTAACCACACAGTCCTTAAACTTAATTTCTTTAATTAGAGGTTACTCGCCGTTTCACTTCGGTTTGTGGCTATTTATTTCTGACAGAAGGCAAAACTAGCTGGTATTGCTTCCTGTCTGCCTTGTTTTCATAATGCAGCAAAAAGAGCAGGGTCATATGTCCTACTGCGTGTAACTGGGATCATTGAGTTCTTAACGGGGCTGACACATGGCAGCCCACAAGAGAAAACCAGCCGGTGGTGCGAGGTCTAGGAATGACTTTCATATTTTTAAATAATTAAAGCTGTTTTGGGGGAATGCAGTATATGTGGGCACTTGTGTGTATGCTTGTGAAGGCCAGAGGTCAGTGTCAGGTGTGTGTCTTTATTACTCTCTACCTTATTCTTTTCTATTGCATTTATTTGTGTGTAGGGGGAGTGAGTGTCTGTACATGCTAGCTAGCCACAGTGGGTCTGTGGAGGTCAGAGGAAAACTTATAAGAGTTGATTCTCTGTACTGTGTGGGTGCTGGGCATCGAACTTAGGTCATCAGGCTTGGCAAAAAGTGTCTTCATCCCCTGAGGCCTCTCACCAGATTTCTACCTTATTTTTTGAGACAAGGTCGCTCACTAAACCTGGAGCTTGCTAATTTGGCCAACAAGCTTTAAGGATCCTTCTGTCTCTGTACCTACCCAACATTGTAGGCGTACCACCACTCATGGCTCTTTACCTGGATGTAGTGATAAGGGGAGCAAGCGGAGCCGGGCGGGACGAAGAGCAGGCCTGCTCTCCCCTATCACTACATTTGGCG
>LOJH01052476.1:0-10766 GCA_001685095.1 Ellobius talpinus
GCCCTGTGGGAGCCGGGCGGGACGAAAAGCAGGCCTGCTCCCCTATCACTACATGGCACCACCAGGAAGCTTCATAAGACCGTATCTTCTAGCTGACCCAAAATGAGCTGAATAACCAGGGCATATACACTGGGTGATTCCCTGGTGAGAGCTATAGCAAAGAAAGTGGTTTAGGTATAAATCTCTGGACTCATCAAGATAGGATAGATAATAGAATACTTCCTCTGAATTTGCTAAATACTATTGAACTGAACATTGTGAGTGCAATTCTTACCTGATAATTGTTCTTATTGTATATAGTTTTATTGTGTTAAAATTAAAACTTTTCCTTTTTATTTAGACAAAATGGGGGAAATGTTACAAGATAATCTATTTTTACATTGTGAAGATGTGTCTCTGACAAGGTACCTTCTGACTGGTTTAATAAAGAGTTGAATGGTCAATAGCTAGGCAGGAAAGGATGGACAGGACTTCTGGAAAGAGACAGGAATTCTGAGAAGAGAGGTGGGATTTACCAGTCAGACACAGAGGAAGTGGGATTCATGGTACTGAACAGAGGTAATGAGCCACATGGTAGAATGTAGATTAATATAAATGAGTTAATTTAAGCTTATTTAAGGGCTAGTTGGGAACAAGCCTAAGCTAATGCCAAGCTTTTATAATTAATAAGAAGTCTTCGTGTCATTATTTGGGAACTCATGGTTCAAAGAAAGGTCAACTACAAGGTAAATAATCATTATATACTTGGAAAATGAGGAAATGACCACTGAATGGGGCCTCAGACCCAGTAAAGATATTCTAGGACTCAGATTTATCAGAGAGACTCATCTCTCCCTGGAGTACTAAGGCAGAAGTCAGGCACTGTTAAGCATCCTTAAACACTTTCAATTACTGTTAAAGGCTAATAGAATTGCTGGCCTATCCTTCAGTCTTCATTGTAAGCACCATTTTAATGCTTTCTATGAATAATTAACAGCCAAGACCATATAGATAGTCTCTTATGTCTGGTAGCCTTGGGTTGGAACTGTCAGCCAAGTAGCCTTTTTACTGGCATCCATTTGGACTCCCTCATGGCAGTCTAACTGTCTAGATATGTTATAATCACTCTGAGGACATTCACCCATCTGAAGGAAACCATCACAATCATGGCTGAAGACATGCTCCAGTCTTGATCATTCCAGACAGCCTGCAATGGTATGGAAAGCAGACTGTAGACAAACCTTAGTGAACTCTAGATGATCTTACTTTTCAGAAATGAGCAGTCACATGAGAGGCAAACACCATCAGTAAAACAATCTTCATTTGCACTAAGGGTTGTGCTGTGATTGGTACAAACATCTTTGCTATAGCAAAGAATTTTGGAGGACTTGCTCACCTTGTCTTGACAAAGTTTAGCATTCACTTTCTTTGGTGTCCTGCTTGTCTAATTTAGACAGCAGATTGTCAGCAGCTGAGGCAAAGGCAGTTTCTTGCCCAGTAGCTAGTTTTGTCACATTTAAAGCAAACTCCATATGGAGGTTCTTCAATGCTCATCATCTTCTCTGAAGTAGATTGGTGCTGCCATGAACAGACATATTTCACTGTCATGAAAAGCTTTATGTTATTAAAACATCTTAGATGCCATAGGCTGCATATCTCTGGAGTGCTTGAAAACAACTTATCTATCTAAAATATATATATATATATATTAGACCTTGAAAACATACCTAACAAGACTACAACTTTGATTGTTATAATGAAGAACTACCTGCATTTCTTAATTATCCTAAACAGTTTGTAATAATACTTTTCAAGGACTAGAACTTTACATTACATTATTAAATAGGCTGCATAGGTACAATACTGTAAACAAGCATATAAACATATATACAGTATGTTATAACAAAAATAACCTTACATTTGTATCAATATATAAAAATCCATACCAATGTAAAGTATTTGAGACTAGTAGTTGTTCTTTAGTAGATTCAATAATCCACCCCTTTATTCTATCATTCCTACATCCTCCCTTTTTTCACTAATAGGGGAGAAAGAAGGATGGAGGAAAGAAAGAAATCCCTTAATCCAGCCTCCTTTGTTTAGATTCTTTACTGACCATGACCAATAACAACTTGCAACTAACCCCCCAAATAATGACAAATATTCACAACCCACTGAATGACAAAACCACCCACCCCATATCTTGGGAATGTGGGTGTCATGTTCTTAAAATCACTTCCTGTTGTCTGTGGGTGTTGGCATCTTTAGGGGATCCTGAGAAAATTGGGATAATGTTCAAGCCCTAGGAAAGCTAGCTATATCATTTGTTATCCAGTCTCTGTGTGATGAGAAACTGCAGACTTAGATGAAGTCCTAGCTGAAGTAGTCTATGAGACTGGACCATCTTAGATAACTGGTTTGAAGTTGTCCTGAGCAGTTTGCAGTCAAAAACTGATCTTTGGGTGGTATTTGTCAACTTAATGGCATTACCAAAGTTCAGATGGATTTATAATCGCAGGGGTCCATCATCTCTTTGAAGACTTCAAAGGTTGATGTTAGAAATGGTCACAGTTCACTGCAGAAAACTTTTAAATGCCATATACAGCAGATCTCTGAAAGGTTAGAGGGTCACAATCTATTTGTAAGTTTCAAAGTTCTGAAGGGAAAGGTATCCTGGGAGTCAGAGGCCAAGGAATACCTGTAAGTGTTACAGCTCTGAAGGAAAAAGTATTCTGGCAGTCTGAAGCCAAGGAATACCTACAGTTCTGAAGAGAAAGGTGATGTGGGATTCCCCTCTGTATGCTGTGATTACCATTGATGAATAAAAAAACCTGCTTTGGCCTATGGCAAGGCAGAACTTAGCTAGGCAGAGAAAACTAAACTGAATTCTGGGAGGAAGAAGATGGAGAAGCCATGTAGCCCCACCAGAGACAGATGCCAAAACTTTACCCTGTAAGTCACAGCCTCGTGGCAATACACAGATTAATGGAGATGGGTTAATTTAACATATGAGTTAGCCAGAAATACGCTTAAGCTATTGGCCAAACAGTATTGCAAATAATGTGGTTTCTGTGTGATTATTTCAGGGCTCAGCAGCCAGGAACAAACAAGCAGCCTCCCTACAACAGAAAGGTATCTCAACAGAAGTGTTACATCTCTGTTCCCATGGGGCAAGGTTTCCCCAGGAAAGTGTTACAGTCCTTGCTCTGGGAAAGGTTTCCCTAATACAACAATTCTGCTCCAGCAGGGCAGGGTTTCCCTGGTGAGGTTGTTACAGCTCCACTCTGCTCTGCTCTGGAGAAATGTTACAGCTCTGCTCAGCCTCCTCAGAGTATAACAATTCTGCTCCAGTGAAGGAAAGTTTCCCTACCCAAACATATAGTTCTTCTGTGCTCCTGTTTCACTCTGGTGAGAGCTATTACAGCTCTATTCTGCTCTGGTAAAAGTTGTTACATCTCAGCATCACTCTGCTCCAGCAAAAGAAAGTAATTACAACAAACCTCACTCAAGAAATTTATTAGGAGGGAGGAATCAAGTAGTGGCTGCCTCTGCCAGGGTGGGAAAAGGGCAGCCCCAAACTAAACAAGTACAGGGCTAATATAGGTTTTATTAGGAGAGGGGTTTTCCAAGGTGGAAATTTTCAGGGTGGAGATTGGCAGACTCTCAATTCCCAAACTTGGAACAAACTCAGAAATTGGTTGGATTTCATACTCAGAGATTGGTTGGTTTCATCATGTTCAGGGACTGTTTGGTTTTCATGTTCTGGGAATGGTTGAATTTCATACTCAGGGATTGGCTGGATTTTAATATCTGTGTTGCTTATGGGCAGTATGTGTTTCCTTGCTTCTCCTCTCAGAGTCAGGGTATTCTTTCACTGGCCTTTTTAACCCTACACTATTAAGTATGTCCAGGGTACACAAACATAGTTTGTAGCTACCGGCTTCAGACTCAAACCTGAAAACACATACAAGAAGCTAGATGAAGCTTATTTCTAGAATTGGTTAGCACTGTATATGACCACTAATATCATGCCAGAAAGTGTATGTGTGTGTGTGTGTGTGATCTTAAAGATAGAGATATTTATACCTTAACAAGAGTTTTTAAAAGTCAAAATAAAACCAAAGGATTATAAGATTTTGGGCAATAAATTTGGTCCCTTAATTTTGGTTTTTCTTCTGTGCCTTCTGGCATGAGACAGAGATTTAGATTTTCCTTCAACAAGCTTGGATTTAGAGGAGAGAGCCACACTCCAACTCCAACAGCAGCTTTAGTTTTTGATTGAATTAGCACCACAAAAAGACAACTGGCCTTTTATGTTTGTACAGAGCAGCAAGAAGAAGCATTTGGAAAGGGGTATTAAATTCTACTCTGTACCATTAGGCCAATTTACTCTTTTTCTTTGGACATTTTCTCTTGATGATTCCACCTTCTTCCTCGGATGTCTCATTTGTCCAGTGGTCTTTTCCACTCCTTTAGTTGGATGCTTTTATTCTCCTGAAAAGACAAAATCAAAATCAAAACCCTGCCCCAACCCTAACTTTAGGGGTTTCTTTTTTTTTCTTGCCCGATATAGTCTTATAAGTTAGTTTGGATTGGAATGACCAAGCGGTTTGATGATGCTCTCCTTAATGCACATACTTTAATTTCTTAAACTCTGCAATATGAAACACACCCATCTGCCAAATTTCATTTGTTTGGGTACCTTTTGGATTACTTCCTGCAGGTAATAGAGTTTGGTTATACAGAGACCAAGAAGACATCCCCTTACAATATTCTTGGCTTGTTGCCAAGTGATGGAAAATTCTTTCTTCAAACCTTTGGTATTAACATGGTGTTTCTTATGAAATTCTGAAGGTTTTAGCTCATTTCCTATTAACAGATGATCAATTTCATCATTACTTTGTACCAGAGGGCCTGGTAGACTTGTATGGGATCTAATGTATGTTATACACAAGGGATGATTTCTGCTTTTGATTACTTGTTATAGTTGAATAAATAACAAAGTTAATTCAGTATTATCTGGAATAAGTTAAGTGGTTTCAATATGTAAAACTCTTTCTACATATTGAGAATAACCATATTATATGGTTCTGAAAAATCTATTAATGCTATGAGGATGGCATATAATTCTGACTTTTAAACAGAATAAGAGCTTTGAGCCATTTTTCTTATATTTTTCCTGACTTATAATCTGCCTTTCCTGATTTATTTACATCAGTGTAGAATGTAGGGGCTCCAGAAATTGATGTTCCTCTTACTATGTGAGGATGGATTCAATTGGTTCTTTTTTATAAACTGAAGTCTCTTACTTTTGGGATATTTGCTGCTAATCTCTCCCCCCACCAAAAAAAATACAATTACTGCAAGCTCTTTGCCAGTGTTCATTTTCTTTCCATAATGAGGCAGTTTCAGCATTAGTAAAAGGTACCACAATTTCAGCTGGGTCTATTTCTGCTAACTGGTGAAGTTTCATTTTCCATTGCAGAATCAGTTCAGAAACCTTTTCTACATAGGTCTACAATTTTTTACTCTGTTTGTATGCAAAAATATCCATTCTAAGATATTATCTTCTTGCTGCATAAGAATTCCTGTGGGAGAATGTGTAGAAGATAAAATAACCAGAATACAATCAACCTCTGGATACAAGCAATCCACATGTACATTCTATAATTTCTTTTCTACCAAAGCCTCAGGTGATCATTTTCTTGGAATATTTAAGTCCTTATCACCTTGTAAGGCTTGAAATAAATTACTTAGCTCTTGAGTAGTTAATCCAATTGTGGGCTGCAGTTAGATAATATCTCCCAGCAATTTTTGAAAATCATTAAGAGTTTGTAATTGATTTCTCCTGATTTATACTTTCTGTTGTTGAATTTTTTTGAAAACCCATCTTATAGTCCAAATAATTAATAGAATCTCCTCTTTTAATTTGCAGGAGCAATCTGTGATCTCCAACAAGGCAAAATTTTCTTTACTTCATCAAGCATTTTTTAAGTTATTCACATCTGAATCAGTTAGTAAGATATCATAGTTATAATAGTAAATTACAATTGAGAAAACTGTTTATGAATTATTACTAACAGCTGTTGTACAAAATATTGACACAGGTAGGACTGTTTAATATTCCTTGTGACAAGACACTCCACTGGTATCTTCTAACAGGTTGAGAATTATTCTAAGTGGACACTGTGAAAGCAAATTTTTCTCTATCCTATGCTTGCAAAGGTGTAATAAAGAAAGCAGTCTTTTATGTCTACCACCATAATAGACCATCCATTTGGTAATAAAGAAGGCAAGGAAATTCCAGGTTATACGATAAAGGGCCCACTGGCTGGATTGACTTATTAATAGCTCTCAGATCTACTACCATTCTCCATGTCCTAGATTTCTTTTAAATGACAAATATAGGAGAATTCCAGGACTGGTCAATTATTCAATATGTTGAGCTTTTAGCTGCCCCTATACCAGCTGGTCTAATGCCTGTAATTTTTCTGATGTCAAAGACCATTGTTCCACCCACACAGATTTGTCAGTTAACCAATTTAAAGGTAAGGCTGTTGGTACCTTTGAAAGACCAACATCTATTGTGCCCTGCTTATGTACAACCTGAAAGGTCTGTGATTATTCTTGATAATATTGCTTAACATTTTTTATCAGAAGTATTCTTGATTTTATGGTTTGTTTCTGAGATTGGAAGAATGTTAATCTGTGTTTTCTGTTTCTACAACAAAACATGTCCCCTTAAATTCATTGCTATGTCAGCCACAAATGACTTTAATTGTCCCATCTGTCCTTCTGGCCCTATACACTCAACCCATCTTGTATTTTGTTTTACCTGATATAAAGTTCCAGTCCCTTGAAGCTGAACATTTACCTCCTGAAGAGGCCAATCTGGATGACAAGATTTTGGTGAGATTATTTTTATAGCTGTGCCTGTGTCTACCAAGCCCTCAATTCCAATGCCATTTATTTGTATTTTTATTTTTGGTCTCTGATAATTTGTAGCAGTTTACCAAAATACTTGTTTCTAGTCTCTCATCAACCTTTTGATGAGAGCCTGTTCTGTCCTTGATCACATCCAGAGCAGTGTTTTTTAACAATAGGTATTATGTCTTTTAATTGCTCTGTGGATGGGTTTCTCCAGTGCTAGCATGGAATGATTGAACCAAATTTGATATTGGAGCCTGCAAGAGGCCCCCTAAGGCATTTACTGATGGCAGAGGGTTACCTTGCCTGTCCCTTGTTGGTTAGTCCAATGCTGGCCCTTGCCATACCTTCTGCATACTCTAGAAGATTAGGGCTTTCTGTTTGGATTATCTTTTGAAAAACATTGCTTTTAGAAGCACCTTGCCTACAATTACTTTTAAAATAACCTTGCTTACCACAATTAAAACATATGACCTTTTGATTTTTCTTAAAATTTCTAGAAATCACTTTTACTATCAAACATCTAAGTGTGAAATCCAACATCAGCCGCATTTCTAATCCATTCATCTATTGGTACTGATCTTGACTTTAAAGACCTAATCACTCTTTTGCATTCTGAATTTGCATTTTCAAAAGCCAAGGATTCAATTAATATTTGTCTAACTTCTGGATCTGGTATCATTCTATTAAAGCTGAAATCAACCTTTGTAAAAAATAATCAGTGAAGGCTTCTTTTGGGCCTTGTATAATTTTAGTAAATAACTCAGTCATCCTTCCTGATTCTTCAACCTTTTCCCAAACATTCAAAGCTGCTAAATGACAAAAGGATAAGATGTGATCATCAAATTCAAACTGTCTTTGCATACTGCCCCTCACCTAGAAATTGATCTTGGGAAATTTTTAATATCTCTAGCCCTATTTCATTGTTCTATGGCCCTAGCTTTCTCTATCCACCATGTTTTCCATTGTAACTGAGGACCAGCTTCCAATATTGCTGTAGCTAAATATTTCCAGGTTTGGGGGATCATTCTATTCTGATTTGTCCATGACTTCACATAGGGTGAATGCATATCATATGGAATGACTGCTTCCTTAAATCACCCCAAATCTAATATTTCTATAGATTTCTATTCAACTTCTGCATAACCTCAGGAGTGCCTATCGTCTCCTATCTGTTCTTGTATAATAACTGGATAAACTAAGATTTGTTTTCTAATAACCTTGGGCTACCTCTCTTTGGTTTCATCTTGTAATCGTGCAGTAGGCTTTTATCTAAATTCCTCTGTCTGAGTATTTTTCTTATTTCCACTAGTAGGTCTTTCTAAGGCTTGTACCTTATCAATAGTAAGTCTTTCTAAAACTTGTATCTTATCAATCAAATTTTCATATTTGGTGCAATTATCAAACCGCTTTTAAGGATGAATATGAATTCCCAAACTAATAGTAATTATGTCAATCTCAGCTAAGTCAGTTATGCCTTCATTTATTTTTTCCTTTTTCAAACAGTCTGTTCTAGCACTAGACAAAGCCCTAAATTCCTGCATTGTGATATTTTCCATTCTTAATGTGGGAAAGATTTCTCTTTTTTTAAATATTACTTAACTCTCTCCTTAAGAATTTCCCAGGTGTCTCACCAAGTCTTCTCAATTTGTCCATAGCAGCAATGTAAGCAGCAAGCTCAGGATCCCTTCCACCATTCCCCAGCACAAGCCCACTCTCCAGAGTCCCCATGACAAGTCCCTTCAAAAGGCGTTCACCACCGGAGCCGAGCCTGGCTAGAGCGGTAGCTGACTATGGCAGCACCAACTGGCATGGCTTCTCTGTTCATGCAATGGTGCCGCATGTTGGGTACCCAGTGTTTTTCTGTCGGTTTAGCGGCCGCATGTTGAAGAACCCCCGCTATTAAGGTTGCAGTCCACCATGTCCTGATAGCTGTCTGAGCTTGTGCGAAACTGAGGACTCCTTTCTCAGCAGGGCTTCCTCGTCTCCACTAAATTTAAATGGACAGTGTCCCTAGGCTCAGATACCTGACCTTGTTTGGAGTATGACCCTGCACAGAGCTCCCAGCAAATGCTATGTGACTCAGCACATAAATCTCCCTCTTTCCTCCCACCTCTATGATAATTAGATGCTGTGTTATGACCAAACAGCCCTTCCCACACATAACCCTAAGGATCCTTATATACCTTATCCCCGGAACAATAAAATGAGCTGTTTGTCTGAAGCTGACTCCCGGAAGTTCTTTCTGCTGTGCTCACGGCAGTCTGAACCCTGCACACTGCTTCTGCTCCCTTTGCCTTTGTGAGCTGGGGGACAATGGACCCCAAGGAAAGGGAGACTCAGAGCCACACCCGGATCTACTGATATTTTAACTACCTTCTGCACCCTGCAGCCCCGCAATCAGCACCCCACCACTCAGACTAGAGCCTGGTGGGATTTTCAGGTCCTGCCTAGGCTTTTAACTGAGTCTTTATCATTGTATTTACCAATAAAGACATGTGAATCAGATATTGTTGTGAAAACCTGCTAGATCAGAGAAACTAAGGTGGAACCAACTGACCTTCCTTTTTTGCTGGAGA
Organism: Ellobius talpinus; assembly: GCA_001685095.1. NCBI lineage: Eukaryota > Metazoa > Chordata > Mammalia > Rodentia > Cricetidae > Ellobius > Ellobius talpinus. The sequence continues at coordinate 9,486 of LOJH01052476.1, forward strand.
CACTCTTGGTCTAGATCCTAGATGTCCTAACCTGAAATACCACTGGATGTCCATTTATGTTGTTTACAAACACCACTAGCCTATACAGCCCAAAGGACAAAGACAATAAACTACCTCTGATGACTCACAGAAGCCATCACAATCAGATTTGAACATATCGGAAAACAAATAATTTTGCATTTCAGGAGGGAATGGCAGGAATTAGGGCCAGCCACCCTTATGAATTTAAGAAAAACAGACCTGCAGAGCATATCCCCATTTAATTCACCATCTGGTCCTACAAAAAAAAAATATGGATGATGAATGACAGAAGATTACTGCGTGCTCACCCTATTAGTAGGTCAGAATGCAGCTGCTGTGCCAGATGTTAGGTATTTTCTAGAGCAGAATCACATAGCCTGGGGTATTGGTATGCATCATCGATTTTTGGTGAATGTGTTTTTTTTTATTCCAAACATAAGGAAAGGCCAGAAACAGTTGGCATTTTCACAAATAGAGAAAAGGGCACATTTTCAGCTTGGTCCTAGGGGTTTCCTAATGGTACTCGTGAAATAACCAGGAGACTTGAATCTTCTAGACATCCTGCAGAACATCACATTGGCCCATTTTATCAGTGACATCTTACTTGGGCAGAATGGACAAATTATAGCATAGCTGTATAAGAGGCCTCAAATACTAGCTTGTACTTTCCTGCTGGAGGTGTGGAGAAACACAAAAGAAACACAGCTGGGAATACTGGTGAATGCCTTTTATGCCAACACTTAGGAGGCAGAGGCAGGTGTTTTGTGAGTTCAAGGCCACCCTTGTCTCCATAGTTGCAGGACAGCTAGGGCTATGTAGAGAGAGTCTAACTTAAAAAAAAAGTCAAGTATCATCTTCTACCCTGTAAGTCAGTAGGTAATGACTGAAGCATCACCACCTAGAAACAGAGACACATTATTTAGATAGAATACCAAAGAATCACCCACAAGTTGACAGTGACTGCCCTGGACAATGTGGATTCTTGTCCACACTGTTTGGGTAGTTTAAATCATGTACATATATAACACTAAAAAAAGAAAAATGATTTTTTAAAAAAATAAAAAAGAAAGGAAGGAAGGAAGGAGGAAGGGAGGAGGGAAGGAGGAAGAGGGGGATGGAGGGAGGGAGGAAGGAAATGTAGTGTGAATTCTAATTGGTCTTAATAATAAAAATCCATGGGGCTGGAGAGATGGCTCAGCAGTTAAAAGCACCGGCTGCTCTTCCAGAGGTCCTGAGTTCAATTCCCAGCAACCACGTGGT
>LOJH01052478.1:0-12341 GCA_001685095.1 Ellobius talpinus
ATTAGCCCATAATTCTTGTCTGTGTTAGCCACGTGACTTGGTACCTTTTTCAGCCAGGCAGTCTCATCTTGCTTCCTTCATCTGGTTGATGACTGCAGACTTCCTCTTTCCTCTTCCCAGAATTCTCCTGTTCTCATTGCCTGGTCTCTACTTCCTTCCTGGTTTCCCTGCCTATACTTCCTGCCTGGCTACTGGCCAATCAGCATTTTATTAAAAATAATACAAGTGACAGGGTAAAAGACCATTGTCCCACAGCATATGATGAGCCACTTTCTTCTGTCTTAACATGGGAGAATTTTACTGAGGGAGAATTCATTAGGGCAAAACCCCTGATATCTATAGTAATGTTGAATTAAGAAAAGACACACAGAACCATATAGACAAGCCTGTCTGTTATTCACACTGTAATTTTATTCAGCAACACAGTCTTTCTTTGTAATCAACAGTGAGAATTTGGGGCCTGGTGTTTACTTGAGAGTTAGAAAGTGATACCATATTTTAAAATTTCTCTTCTATCCCATTGCCTTGATTTAATTTCTAGATTGGAATTTCTTCAAATGCATTGCCTAAGATACCTGCATTAGAAGGTCTGGTTTAGAAATTCAGACTTTTCTTGCTTAACACACATGAGGTCCTGGGTCCAATGCAAGCACTGAAAAACAGAAAAGCGAAAGGTTTGTGGAAGGAAAGTGCTTGCCACCTTTACGTGTACCAGAGCTGGATCGCAGAACCCATGTAAAATTAGCTGGTCATGATGGTACTTGCTTACCATCCTAGCACTGGGGAGGAAGAGTTAGGCAGGTCCCTGGAGTTTGCTAGCTGGCAAGCTTTGCTACTTGGTGAGTTCAGGCCAAGAAGAAATCCTACTAACGACTGGCTTGTCTAATTGTCTGGTCTAATAAGGTAATAGTGTTCCTTCCCATTGGCTGTGGAGATCTTTACATGTAAGTTCTACATCTAAGGCAGACATTTGCAGAGCTGTGTCAGTAGATAGCTATTTTACAAGGTTCGAAGTCAGAGATTTTAAACTCATCAAAATGTTTTGTAGATTTGCTTAAAATCTGTGTGGCAATATCCATGCATATGATTTTATGTCATAATCATTTTCTGACAAATTTTACTGTCCATGTGTTGGAAGCCTCCGTCCTGGAGATCAAGATGGAGAACTAATGGCATGCCTTTGCAGTGAGAGAGCCTTCTAGTGAGAATGCCATGTGCCCTGGCATTCTGGTCTGTAGCCATGTAAATACCCCTCCTCTCCCTGGCAAGGGCTACGGCTGTGGCTGCTGCTGTGGCTGCCAGCTTTCTCACCAACCTGAGCCTAGGTCCCGTTTTTTCCATCCACTCCAGAGACCCCCAAGATCCTTGCTTCTGTGCAATCAATGCCTGTACAGATTCTGTCATCTGTGCTTGCAGCTTGATTCTGTATCTGTGTGTAGGCAAGGCTGGAATGCAACTACATGTGTGTTGCTGTCCCCACTGTTTAATCAGACTCTTGTCTCAGCATCCAAGTTTAAAGATAACACTGAAGGAAGCATAGGACTCGGAGTCAGTGCACCGACTGCATGTTCGCAAAGCCAGGTCTCTGCTGCAGGGCAACATCTCCTCCAAGGATGAAATCATCTCACCTCTTGGAGAAATATGTTCCTTATGCTGTGGGTGGAGAAAGTGAAGACATGAGACATCTGTGGAGGGGTTTAGGTGAGGAATTGTAGGAAGAACACTGAGGGAATGCTGGATGTTTTGTTGGGTCCACTGCCCGGAGGGCTCCGGTTGGTAGGTACACATTTTTGCACACCACAATCATGGTAAGGCATTACCTACATCTTTGTCACTGCATTTCTGCAAAAGAGGAAGAAGTTACAATTGTAAGTGGGACAGGGTAGTGTCTGGTTGAAACCAAAGAGGCTGAGACAGGGGGATCACTTGAGTGTAGCTTGGGCTACATAACAAGATCCTATGTTAAAACTGAAGGCCAAGATAAAAAACAAATAAAAAAACAAACAAACTAAAAAAACATAGTCTCATGTGATGTTGTCTGAGCCCAGAAATCCTCAAACCCTTTAACTTCTCTCCAGAGTTCCTAATTTGCCTTTGTTTGATCTACAAGCAACGATTTCAGCAACTCAGCTTTGCAGTAGAGATTGAACTCAATTTGCTTTTAATAGAAACTTCTTCATCCTTTCTACATCCCTGTCCATGGATTTCCATAGCGGTTATTCAGTTACAAGTTCAGCTACTAACCACAGGTTTGGGAATAAGGATCACTTAGCTCTCGGTCAGTATTCCAACTCGGGTGAACGTTACGGAATTCCAATGTGCCAGGGCAGGCAGTCAGCACCTTTTAACACGGAAGTCAAGGCACTGATTTCTCCTGACTTCCTTGAATGGAACTTGATAAACAATCCTGTTGATGGGATATGGTCACCACTGTTTATAATATGGGGCATACATGTTGGTCTCTCAACATGATTTTTTTTGAAGGTCCATGCCCAATACCTACCCAAGTGAGTATCTTTACTCACTCTCCACAATGAAGCTGTGGGTAGCAGAGTTGTCTGTTCCTCTTTTGGTGACTCATGCACTCTTCCTCTTCCTTCTTTCTGACTCGACTTTGCTAACATCCCACAGTTTGTGCTTAGAACTTCAGCTAGGGGAGCTTGAGCCACACCAGGCAACCCTCGTCTCAGAATGTTCTGCTGAGTGGTAATAGAATCCCACCCGTACATCTACTTTAAGGACTTTATTTTTAAAAGGAAAGGGATTAGGGCATATACCCTCCTGCCTTTATTTAAGACAAGTGGATCACAGGTTTTTATTCTAGAATCTAGATAATCTAACTTTTAGTTTCCAATGAAACCAGTAGTCACGTAACAAGCTGTAGCACTTAGTTTGTGGGTGACTCAGTCTTCACAAAATGTTGCTTTGATGTCAAATGGTTGGTATGAATTAATATGCTTTATATAAAATATTGGTGGACAATTCTCCCATGGATTACAGAGATATTATAAGGATGTGGCTAAAATAATTCCTCAAATAAGTATGAGCCCAAGATTTCTATTTATTTATTATTCTAGTATAAAACTCAAAACAAAACCCACAATCTCTTGGCCTAGTTCAGGCCTCTGTCAGTTTACCCTGGGTGTGCCGAGCACCTAGCCACAGCTGCTCCAGACTTCAGTTGCTGGGAAGGACATCAAGATGTCGACTTACTGACTCAATCTTCTCTTTTCCTACACAAGCTTTTCCTTTGGCTTGTATTCCCTTATTTGTTTTTCTAAATTGCTATGACTCATGGAACAATAGTGATCATGTCTAACTACTTTTGTAATTCTATCTGTCACTTGCTTCATGGTTCTGACAAGAACCACTTAAGGAAGGAAGGTTCATTTCTGCTCCCGGTTTGAGTTTAGTCCTTTATGGCAGGGAAAGGTGTATGGCGGAGGGAGAAGCAAGCAGTTAGTCACAGTGCTGCATTCACAATTAAGAAGCAGGGAGAGGTGAAGGTCACCTTCCTCCCTTCTATTTAGTTCAGGACCTCAGCCCAGGGGATGGTGCTGCCCACAGTTAAGGTGGGTGTTCCTACTCCAATTAACCAAAATCCAGACAAGCCCTCACAAGCATACTTAGAAGCTAATCTAATTTAAAGACCCCCTTCACAGGCATGCACAGGGCTTCTCTCTTTGGTTATTCTAGGTTGAGTCAAGTTGGCAATTAATAGCACAGTAATTTAATAGCTCTGTATTAAACTCTATGTTTTCTCATTTCGCCCTCAGTGATTAGCTGGTACATTGAAGTATCTCAGAGGAGACAGGCAGAACCCACACACTGACAAATATGCTCAAATACAGCCAGCAGCACTCTCTTCCCATGAAGGTGAGAGGAATAAGGCATTTATGGAGAGTCGTATTTTCAATCCACTGAGGCCAGGGCATTGATTGCACTGCCTGTTTTAGAGCCTGCAGTACTCGAGGGCCCAGGAATCTCATCTGGTGTCTCCATGAGCATGCCATTATCCTCAGGGAAATTAAACGCATTTGACACAAGTTCCTCCCTAGTTCACAAGCTCACGGGTAGTGCTGGGATGGCACTCAAGGCCTGGGGCCAAGTTGTGTCCCCACACTCTGTCCCTATGTCTGGTTGGAGTTTGTGGATATTTGCAAAGAACACATTTTAAGCCTGCAGATGTCTTCACACGTGGTTGGTGAATTAAGGTTAACATTTTGCCATGGAAACTTCTTTAGCTCTCTTGCTAATGCAGGCCCAGGGAGCCCACAGCCTTTCTATTTAACTGTTGCCTGGGCTTTCGTTCTATTTCCCCAGCAGCTTCAGAATTATCAAGGTGTTCACCAGGCCCCATGGCCCGTGACATTTAAACTTGGGGAGATATTCTTTAAAACAAGAACTCAGTGGTACACTGATTTTGTTAATGGCTGATCTTGGCTGCGAACTTGACAACCTGCAAAGGGAACTTAATAGTGGAGTTGGCATGTCATTAGGGCATGTTTTTCTTAATTGCTAATTGACGTAGGAGGATCCAGCCCACTGTGGGTGGTACCATCTTTAGGTAGGCACCCCTGTGCTATGTATGAAAGGTAGATAAGACAGCCAGGAGATGGTAACGATACCTCCATGGCTTCTGCTTCCATTCCTGCCTTGAGTCTCTGCTTAGGACTTCCCTGGAGATGGACTTCAGCTTGTAAGTTAAAGGAAACCCTTTCTTTTCCAACTTGCTTTTGGCCAGAGTGGTTTATCGGAGCAGCAGAAAAGCAAACTGGGGACAGAAATTGGTTGGAGAATGCTGCTCTGATGGACGCGACTGTGTTTGGAGGCCAGGATTGTGAAAATACTTGAAACGTTTGGCTAGAAAAGCCTTTGAGTGCTTAGAGCTTAGTGGGCTGTTCTGTGAGAGTGCGGGAGATAAAAACACCAGGACTAATGGAGTTGATGGAGGCCTGGCTTGTCAAGTTTCAGGGGTATGTTTGAGAGTCCCTCGGAGACCCTTTTGACATCTTCGTGTGGTACATTTTCGATTAAGAATTGTGGAAGTCAAGCTTTTGCTTTACTGAAACAATGGATGCTGGTCAGCTGGGACTAAAAATTCAGCTGTGATTAATAGGCAATCAGAACCAGTGAGGTGAAATTTGGGGACATTTCCCTGGGGTCAGCATAGGAAATCTGTGGATCAGAGGGGCGAGTGCTGCTTCTCAAGATGGTAGCCGAACTTGGTAAGGTGTAAAGGTCTCTCACATGGTTTTTTCATGGTGTGGAAACTGCATGGTTTAAAAAGGTCATGGAGACTCTCTGATGCTTGGCACTTTGTGAAGTCCTTGGTCAAAGTTAGCCTCAGTTGCAGTGGGGATCCCAGGACTGAATGGGTTGCAAAGAGAAGCTGAAGCTTAGTGCAGTGAGAGACCAGGAGAGGCTGCTGGTGAGTGGCTGCTCTTAGTGAGACCCCAGAATATTTTAACTGCTAGGATTGTAGGACATCCACCAAGATCAGTGTCAGGTGGGGCGTGGAGCCAGCCTGTACTAACCAGAATAACTGCCTGTATTCTGAGTGGTAGAATTGGAACACTGGGGCTGCCCAAGCCCTTTGTAGCCTAGAATATCATGAGTTAGGTCCAGACACAAGACCTCAAGCTTTTGACATTGTTGGATGTTGGTTTTGCTTTTATATGACAGTAACTGTGCCCTTGTTATTCCCTCTTGCAATAAGAAAGTATTTAACTTTTTTTTTAATTTCATGGGAGCCTACAGTTAAGAAACTTTGGCTGTTTTAAAAGAGACTCTGAACTTTTTTTTAGTTTATAAAAGAGTTTCTTTCTAAAGACTGTGGGACTTGAAATTTGCTGGTGTTTTATATTGTGATATTAATATGAGATCCTAGGACCAAAGACAGGTGATGGCTTTACAGGGATGTGGTTGTGTGTCAAGTTGGCAGTAGACTTTGGGTTTATCTTGATCGTCAATTTGGCACCCCTAGGAAGAGAGAACCTCAACTGAGGAATTGTCTCCATCGGCTTGATCTGTGGGCATCTGTGAGGCATTTTCTTATTGGTGTAGGAGGGTCCAGTCCTCTGTGCATGGTACCATGTCTAGACAGATACCCCTGAGTTATATAAAAGGTGTAGCTGAGGAAGCCAGTCAGCTGTATTCCTCTATAGTCTCTACTTCAGTTGCTGACTCCAGGTTCTTGCTTCCAGCTTCCATCTGGCTTTCTTTGATGGTAGACTGTAACCTTTCCCACCCAGATTGCTTTTGGTCATGGCGTCTGCCACAGGAGCAGAGAAGGAAATCGGGACAGGCTCCATCTCCAAAGAGCAGGAGTCCAGTCAGTAGAAATGAGAGTAGGCGGCAAGAACTTAAAATGGTTGGCACTCAAGACACCAGATTTGGTATTTGTGTCAAATGAAATCATAGCAAAAACTCATAAGGCAAGGAAGGAACTGAGAAATTGGCTCTGCTAGCAGAGATCCTGCTAGGGGCCCTCTGTTGCCACCTGGAGAACCATGCAAGGGACTGAGGTGTTGGTACCATTATAAAGATGAAAGTGTAAACAGAAGCTTGTGAGCACACATGAGATGCTACCATGCTTGGCAGGGGCCATTGGCCTTGGTCAGGGAGAAGGTGGTTACTTCAAGGCAGTGTCTAAATTGCTCTGAAAGCTAGAAGAGCTGTATTTAATGATCTCACACATTCAGCAGCGCAAAATGTATTGATGTGTTTGCCACCTGGGACTCTGGGTATTGGAAACCTTGACCTGGTTGTGTTGTGGTTACCATAGAGACTATCAGTGAGCATATATGTGAGGGCATATCCTGGAACACCAGATGTCAATTAGGGGTTCTCTTCTGCCGAAGTGGGCACAGGAGCCTAATGGAAGTTGAACTTGACCCTCTCGTGTGTATAAATTGCTTTGATGATTGTCATGGCCAGTGTCTGAGATCATATAATGCAGCCACCCTGAACTCTCAAAAGATTGGAGAAGAGAGTTGAATCATGTACAAAGAGACCAGGAAGTTTCAGGGCAGGTGACCCAGGGATTTAGGTGGCTAGAGACAAGAGAAAGGTACAAGATCTCTGTGTAATAGAGAATGGTGAAGAGGTCGCAGGGTCATAGGGGCCAGAGTAAGCTATATGAGCTACACCACCAGTACTAGACATCGTCTTTTTTATTTTAATTGAAAAATTTTAACTTACATGTTAAAGTGAATTGAAATATAAGGGCAAATAATTAACTTTCCATCATTTTGTAATTTGGAGGGATCACTATGATTGCATTTACTTTTTAAATAATATTTTTCTTAGTTCTTTGAGAATGTCATACTATGGATTTTGATGGTATTCACACACACTAGCTCCTCCCACATCTATCTACCTTTTTCTCCTCTCATCTCCCTCCCCACCAGTCTTTGCATTTTCTTAGTTTAAAAACCAGTAAGTCTGATTTGTTACCCTGCAACTCTTGTGTGTGTGTGTAACCTTCTGTTAGAGCACCGGTTCTCAACTTTCCTAACGCTGCGACCCTTTAATACAGTTCCTCATGCTGTGGTGACCCCAGCACTAACAGTTTTCATTGCTGCTTCATAACTGTATTTTCAATACTCTTATGAATAGCAGTGTAAATATCTTGTATGTAGGATATCTGATTTGGTACCCCCCAAAGGGTCATGACCCACAGGTTGAGAACCACTGAGCTGGCCCAAGGCTGACATACCAGAAGTCACCTCCTTGAAGGATACCTACTCTCTCCCAGCCAACATCAACTGCCAATAGATCTCAGGTCGGGGTGGGACTCGGTCCTTACCTCTCCCCTTCCCTGCTGGGGTTTGGTCTGGTTTAAGTTTGTGCAGATCCTGTGTGTGCTGGCAGAATTCATATGTGCATTCATATGAATTTATATGTGAATTCTTATGTGCAACTGCTCTGTTGTGTCAGAACACACCAGTTTTATTGAAGTGATGCATTACCTCCGTCTCTTAAAATCTTTCCTTCAAGTATTTCATGAACCTTAAGGAGAGGGGTATGATGACGTATGTTCCATTTAGTGCTGAGAATTCTGCCATCTTGTATTCTATGAATGTTGACCAGATGAGGGTCTCCGTATTAATCACCATCCATTGCAGGAAGATGCAAGTGACTTAAGTTGCATGTGTCATGGGAAGTACTCCCTCACCACACTTCCTTTTTCTGATGCAGAGTCTTACTATGTAGCCCTGACTGACCTCAAACTCTTAATAGCTTACAATATTGTTGGATTTATGTTTGAACATAATCATACTGCCTCCTCCTGTTTTTAATTTTCATAGAGGTTTGACAACTATTTTTAGCCACCTCAATTTCACATTGTAATATTTTTAAGTTCATGTCTAAAGAATAATCAGTTGAAGGAAATACAGTATGCTGATAGACTGTTGGTTATTATCCACTGAAGAACATATAGTGTGCTGATAGACTGTTGATTATTGTCCATTGAAGGACATACCGTATGCTGATAGACTGTTGGTTATGTCCCCTGAAGGACATGCAGTGTGTTGATAGACTGTTGGTTATATGTCCAGGAGAGCATGCCACTCACTTCTTGACTTGGTGTGTTATGCTATTAATGGACACATGTTGCTCTAAGAATCCGAGTTAATTAACATGTGCTGATATTCTATCAGTACCAATACCAATAACAAATACCGATTCCTCCTACATCCTTCCCCAAACTATGAAGCTTTCTGCTTTTTTTAAAAAACAAATTTACCTGCTTCAAAAATGAAATCATAAAAAATTCAGTCTTCAAGGACTGGAGATGGTTTAGGAATTGAGATGGTACTGCCATTGCAGAGTGCCCAGGTTCAGTTTCCAGAGCCCATTTCGGCTCACAAGCACCTGTAGTTCCAGTTTCATAGGGATCTGACACCACTAGCCTACAAGGGCACTTGTATTTATGAACATATATACACAGACGCATGTGCACACTCGCGCACGCACGTGTGTGCACACCCTCCCACATGGTGGAGACACTTGCACACACACATGTGGATGCTGATGCAGACACTGCAGACATGCTTTTGCACACACATGGACAGAGGCACACATTTACACACACAGAGGGATTCACACCCCACACTATACACACACATACACACACAGCAGAGATACTTGCAGACACCACAGACATGCTTGCACATACACACATGGACAGAGGCACACATATACACACACACTGAGGGATGCACACCCCATACTATAAACACACACACACACACACACACACTATTTTAACAACTTCAATTAGAAAAATCTTCAGTTGTTTTACAGTTTGTGTGTGTTGGATGAAACCACAGATCAAGTCCTGTCAGCATGAGCCAGAGCAATGCCTAGTTCATAGGATACCTTGTGTGCCTGGTGGGAGGATGAGGGGTGTGGCTTGGGGTAAGAGTGTTAACCTAGCAGGTGTGTGGCCCTGGGACCTCAAGTACCAAGGAGAAAAGCTGTTAACTTTTCCATTTTCCATCTCAATTACATTTCTATTTTTCTATAGTTTATAAAACTATAGACAGATAAAAGTATACATATATTGCTCAAATATGTAATGTTTCAGGGTTGCATTTGGGATAGCCATCTTATAAAGTCTTAAAAAGTATTTTTCCAGTGATTTGAAAATCGGTTTCACCTGGAGCCTGGGGGAACAGCAGTTCGGATAAGTTGCAGTGATTGTGTCTGCTGTGCTAAGTGTTGCTTACATTGGGCTGTTGTAATCCAGTGCTGAGTACGGCTGGTGAATTTAATAGTGACCCTAATGTTATTGTGAACAGACAGGATTCTCTATCTGGGAGCTAGGGACATCACAGGGGTTTTCCCAGCCAGTCACTTTTATATCTGCAAGTGTTACTTAAATGTCATTTTGAATATAAAGAGAATTCAGTATTTGGGTGAAAGAAACCATCTTTAGTATCTTAGAATGAGAGTGGACAAGACAAAAAGATGTAGTATGAGGCTGCTCATTTGGTTCCCAGCTTCCCAGACCTGAAATAGCCACACGGAAACTGTATTAAAGCATTGCTTGGCCTAGTAGCTTATGCATATTTCTAGCTTGCTCTTATATCTTAAATTAATCCATTTCTATTAATCTGTGTATCACCATGTAGTTGTGGTCTACTGGTAAGCTTCTGTCGGGGCCTTTCCTTGACTCTGCCTACTCTCTCTTTAATATTTCATATTTTACTACGAGGCTTGTGGTTTACCAGTAAGGTTCCCATCCGGTGTCTAGCGTCTGTTTCCTACTGAGGCTCCATGGCGTCTCTCTGACTCTGCCTGCTCTCTCTCTATGTCGTTTCCAGCCTGGTTATATTCTGTTAAGCCATTGACCAAAAGCCACTTCTTTATTATCCAATGACAATAAAGCATATCCATAGCATACAGAGGGGAATCCCACACCACCAAGGGGATGCTAATGTTAGACAAATGTCCTCAATTTATATTTTGAGTCAAAAGTTGAGCTCTGGCACATAGGATAAAGTCACTAAGTTTAGTGCAGAGACTGAACTTGAGTGAGTTTAGGGAATATACAGACATTAACAAGTTTAATGATAAAATTCCTCCTTCTTCTTTAAGAAATAAATGACTTTGTAGTTACTATACTTGAGTATTTTGGAAGACACCTTTTTCTTTCCCAAGACTGTAATCTGAAAGGCACACAGTGTTGTATTCATTGAGAAATATTGTTTAGCTTTTATAGTTATATCTGTAAGCTCTCACAAGTGAAACTTATATTCGGTATAAGGTGACTCACATTTTTCATGTGTAATTGATAGATTTCTACTTATTAAAACTCCCCATCCTCCAGCGAGTTGTAGTGGAGTTTCATGCAAAGTTGGTGACTGTGGTCAAGGATGGTTCTGATGACTTCTCTATGGCATTTGCCCTAGGGATGTAGGTGGAGACTGCACTTTGGTTTCCTGGCCACCCAGGCCTAAATAATCACACAAAATTATATTAATTACAACACTGTTTGGCCAATAGCTTAGGTGTATTCCTAGCTAGGTCTTACATCTTAAATTAACTCATTTCTATCAATCTGTGTATCACCATGAAGCTGTGGCCTACTGGTAAGTTTTTGGTGTCTTTCTCTTTCAGCATCTACATGGTGTCTCCCTGACTCTGACTACTCTCTTTCTATTTTTCTGTTCCAGTTTCCCACCTGGTTTTATTCTGCCCTGCCACAGGTCAAAACAGCTTATTAACCAATGGTAATAAAGCATATTYACAGCATACAGAGGGAAATCCCACATCATAGGGGTGTCTCCTTGTCCTTGATCACATTGTGCTGACAGTTTAGCAGGTTTGTTAGCTTTATTTTTCTTATTAGGACTGGCTTGATTATTCTGGTTTCTTCTAATTCCTGTAAACATTTTCAACGAGGCTTCACCAATCTTTACTAAACCAGTATTTTTGCTCTTTGTACTTTGTATTTTGCATATTGACTGTGTGATTTGCTGTGCACTAATCTGTTCATATGCTTGAATATGTTTTAGAAAATCATTCCAATACTGAGTTATACTTGATAAAATTGATATACTTGTAATATGTACAAAATCATGTTTGATATAGATATGCATTGCAAGATTATATTTCACTGAATACACGTAAAACTTCTGAACAAGAAAAACATAATTAAAAAGTATTGCCTCAATAAAGCTGGTTAGTATATGTCCCTCTTTGTATGCCTGTATTGTACACATGCTTGCACTGAAAATGTATAAGATCAATTCTCTTAGCAAAATTAGAGCGCACAGTAGTGTTAGCTATAGTAACCACAGCACACGGTGGACCTGGTGTGACTGTGTTTATGCCTTTCTAATGGCATTCGTTTATCCTGGCCCTGAACAGAGTACGCCTAACCAGCTTACTTACACTTAAATAGGAAATCTTTCTTTGTGATGTTTTCAGGGTTCTTTGGGGCTATCACAATCATTTTTATTGAAATGATTTACTATTTTTATATTATATCAGGTCATATTTAAACATGGTCTATGTCTGCATCATTATGATGTAGAAATACAATTAACCTTTCATTTGTTGCTTTTGATTGGCAATATTGTTATTCTGCTCTATTACAAAGTTATTTGCTGAGCCCTTTGACATCCTGAATGTGTAAGCGTTAAATTGAAAATCAGATGCTTATTTTTTTTGTTTTTTTTTTCCAGCATCTGAGGAAACTTTTTCTCTCTGCTGACCAGGATATAGGTTTTGAAGGTGAAACTATGATAATTAGCAACTCTGGTTTTCTTTTTTCTTTTTTCCTTCCTTCCTTTCTTCCTTCCTTCCTTCCTTCCTCCTTCCTCCTT
>LOJH01052479.1:0-12341 GCA_001685095.1 Ellobius talpinus
GTCATGATGATGACGGACTAAACCTCTGAATCTGTAAGCCTCCCCAATTAAATGTTTTGCCTTTGTAAGAGTTGCCATGGTCATTGTGTTTCTTCACAGCAATAAAACCCTAACTAAGACAACTAGCGTCTTTTTATTCAACTTAGGTTTCTAGCTCATGTTTATACTGTTGTAGAATATTATTTTAAGATGTGTTGCATTTTGTTTATACTGTGGAACATTTGTTTAATGATGCAAAAGATGTGTAGGAACTAGCAAACCCCAAGGAGTTTAAAAAAGCAGTTATGACCAAATGATTGGGATAGGTTTACACCATGTGAGGAAAAACAGTTTAAGCGGTAGAAAGGAAATATATGCTTAAATTAAGGCAGAGGAAGAAAAATGCAGATCAGGGCTATAGATTTGGGTTTTTATATAAGTAAGGTCAATTAATGGGTTTTGGTTGGGTAATTCAAGAGTAAAACTGTATTTATGTTGACCATTCATGTACTGGACATTATGTGTATTCCATCCCACTTAATTGTTGAAGTCTTTAATGAAGTACAGCAATTTCCTTGTTTGTACAGAAGAAGAATACGTGTGTAAATGGCCTTCTGACCTCAGTCCTGGCACTTTTCAGTAATGCTTTCTTCTCTTATAGTAGTGCTTTATTTATTTGTTTGTTTGCTTATTTATTTTTTATGCATGTGAGCATTCATGTGTCTGTGTGGGAGGCCAGATGTCAGCACACATCTGGTGTTCTTTATCATTTTCTCCCTTGGTCTTTTGAGACGGGATCCTCTCACTGAACCTGCAGCCCGTCATTTCAGCCAGGCTGGCTGGCCAGCGAGCCCCCAGTAGCCACTTTACCCACCGAGCCACGTTTCTAGCGCAAGAAGTATTGTTTCAAAGGGGTGTTTTGGTATATGTGTACAGAACAATTTAGAAGAAAATGAAGCCAGGGGAAATAATTCTAGCATGAAATGTGAAAACTGACGAGAACATAGTAACAAATCTTGTCTAATCCCATTCACTTACAGTGGAATTTGGTGCCAAAAATTGTGGTAATTTAAGTAAAGTGACCAACTAATTGTATCTTTTTGGTCTACTTCCCATTTGTGTGTGTGGCTACACCAAAATATAAAATCTACCACTTTCATGCCACTATTTTCTTCCTTATGCAATCTTCATGTGGTTTTCTTCTATGAGTCTGAAACCAGTATCATTTACTCACTTATGGATTTCACAGTATATTTTATTATTGAATAAAATCACCTGAAATGCAAAGATTTTTGGATTGATAATAGTAAAAATTAAGTAATAGTCAACATTCTTTTGCTGGCGACAGAATAAATGGTATGGTTTTCCCAACATCTTATATTGTTTTTGGTGGGCCAGATAATCTTACTTCCTTGCTACAGTTCAGACAGTCAAATCTAAGTCACCCAAGCATGACCTGCTCTGGGCAGAGAAAAGGTGCTCTACAGGTGAGGAGCCTAGCTCAGACATGGACAGGCCATTCTTATTTTTTTTCAGCTCTTTTAAATCTTGGGGTAAAAAATGGTTGTTAAAGCCAACACCATAAGCTGGGCAGTGGCAGCACACACCTTTAATCCCAGCACTCGGGAGGCAGAGACAGGTGGATCTCTGCGAGTCTGAAGCTAGCTTGGTCTACAGAGCGAGTTCCAGGACAGTCAGGGCTGTTATGCAGAGAAAAACCTGTCTTGAAAAAAGTCAACACCACTGACAGCAAAGTGTAGATCAAGACTGAAATTGAGCCCCTGGAGTGTGTGTGTGTGTAGACACTTGTATATTTATGTATAGACTATGTGTTTATGCAGATATATGTATGCATCCTGTATCAACCCACTCTGAAACTTTAGTTACCTCTATGTTTTCTAGTTGCATCAGCCAGTAAATTGCCTTTTGTGTGCTGACTTTTCCGTTAGCATTACTGAAAGAGTTAAAAGATTCTTCTCTACTGATCTCAGGAAAAGCCCTGGGATAGACTCCACGGAACTTTACGGCTCTGTACTCAATTCTTCTTGACTAAACTATCGGCGGCAGTCGCACACAGCTTTGAGTGTGAGCCTATTCACCGTTTGCTTACTTGTGAGGAGTATATCTGTCATCATTCTTATAGACTTACTCACAAATGAGCTCATTCCCTCAAGGGTGTTATGATCCTCTGAGATTTTCAAACCTCGGTGCTGTTTCTCAAAGGAAAATGATCTTGTTGAGCCTGCTAAGATTCTTGCCTTCGTTAGTTTACTAATTTCTAAGTTCATTGGTGGTTGTAGTTTTTAAGTCTTAAAATCCCTTATGAGAATAAATATATACACTTTAAAATTAAAAAGAATAAAGGCAACGGAATGTTTTTACGAGTGCGTACTCCTTGTTATGTAGATGGTTAGCTGATTTTTCATCAGTGATGTACAGGAAGCATTTTGCTCAGGGTAGAGATGTTTATACTGGTGATATATAAAATGAAAGCTCCTAGGTACATACAACCATGAATATTTAAAATGAGCTAGGATAACTGAGGAACTAAAGTTTTTAATATTCTTTTTAGTAATACCATAATGAATAAATAGAAATTTAAATTTAGCTATTCGTGGTTATTGTAGTTTTGACTGGAGCTATTATTTCTAACATAGCAGTATATATTGATCTCAGACTATTATGAGTTTAAAAAGAAATAATTAGCAAGAGGAAAAAACCAATAGCCTGATGAATGTCTTTTTGTTTTTATTGAGATAAGGTTTAATAACAAAGATAAGGTCATCGTTAATACTGAGGTAAGCAGCCCAAGGTGGCTTTGAACTCATTGTCTTCCTGCCTTGTCCCCTGCATGCTAGGACTGCAGGTTGGAGTCGCCATGCCTGGCCATCAGCTGTATTTAATGTCATCTAAAAAGGCAGTTTTTATGCACCTCTTGCAGGATGATGTCTAAACTTCTTGGATGTACAAATTAGATATAGATTAGCCCACCTTAATTTACAGTTCTATTAGCAGCAACTTCTCCTTAATCTTCTAAAAATCTACACCCTTAAGTCAGACAAGAGAAGTTGCAACCTCCTATGTTTATTTTGTTTCTCTATTTAGTATCCTTTTCTTCTTGGTTATAAAGATCCAACTGAGGGTAATGGAGAGATGGCTTAGTAGTCAAGAGCATATCACCTAGTTTTGGTTCCTAGAATCCACACAGTGGTTTACAACTCCATAACTCCAGTTCCAGGATCTGATGCTCTCTTGTAACCTCCTCAGGCAGTGTATACACATATGTCATGCAGGCAAAACAGTCATACACACAAGACAAACAAATCTGGAATTAAAGAAGAATCCATCTGAAAATCTCCCTTGTTTCCTCATTACAGTTAGAGATAGCCTCTTTGAACTCTGTTATATTTGCAGATGCCTCTCCTACCGCATGTGCTATGATGAAGTAATATAAGCCTTTACATGACTTTTATACTAGACCGAGAACTTTCTGAGGCTGCCCCTGTAGTTTGTGCATGTCATTCTCAACAGCTGCCAATATGTGCTTGATGAATGAATAGTACATTACAAATAAAACTAATAATTGTATTTGACTTATGTTTGAATAGTGAGAGGATCTTGCTGATCCTATGGTCTTTCGTTTTATAAGAGAAAAACAGAAACCCACAAAAATTTAATGACTTTCTCAAAATGAGTAACATACAGATGACTTTCTCTCTATATATGAGGAAAATAAAACATGCAATTTATAAACATAATGAATTTATTTTTCTCTTTTTGGCATTGAGATGGACTCAATTTCTCTTGGTTAGTGTGATAAAGACCAGCACGCTGGAAACCCTTACTTCTTTTTCTGCTGGTCCTTTCCCTTTCTCTTGAGGGAAATGACAGGGCTCTTTTGTATCTCTCTTGCAGTTTAGTGTTATACGACGCTAATCAAAGAGATAGTGAAGCAATTAGGAATGCAGTGCCATCAGTACAGGCTGATAGCAAGCTCTGCGCCTCTTCTCATCAGATCGAGGATGTAGTTTCTTGAATTTCATGGTGTCTGGCAGAATAAAGGACATGGACGAAAGCAGTTGGATCAGGCACCATCTAGATAAGACTAATTCGACCCCTGTAGCAGAAGTAGGCAGAAGGAGACATTCGAAACAGCAGCCAGTCACGTTGTGGAAGAGGAATCCCCTAGCCCTGGTTTGTTTTATGTTGCTAACAACACAATATCATATTCTGGGTGAGTTAGAAAGAAAGCAGTTTTTTTTTTTTTATTTCTGGCCTCAGGTAAAAGGGGTCATATCTGGTGGTGGACTTCCTGCTGGCAATGTGACAAATGGGTGCAGAGTGTCACCTGGTCAGAGCCAGAGAGTATGTGAGACATAGACGAAGTGGCGGACCACTCTTGAGATAATCCATTTATCAACTCATGCATCAGCCCATTAATCAAATGACTTGACTAGATCAGCCCATTCAGGAGGGCAGCGTAATCACCCTGCACAGGCCGCACCTGTTGCTAGCTTATACTGGGAATTAAATTGCAACTCTAATTTCTGAGGAGACAGAACCGCAGTGCACCGTCTGTCTCTGAAAGCCGGACTTCCAGGGGATGTCTGGGTTCCAGCCCGCTCTAGATCCCTAGGTTTTGCTCAAAGGCTCTACGGTTGCTTTGAATATGCTTTAGCATAGCATAGACTGGCAGTACTTTTCCTCAGTTGCTTTACAAGTGTCTCTTTGCTCCTAGGTGTCAGGCTTATGCTGATGACTTATCTGTAAGTTTAAGGTTATCTTTCACACCCCTGAGCAGGGGCAGTTTGATACTTTTTTTGAGGGGGGGCATGAATCTTCACTGGGAGATAAGCTCAATATTTCTCATACTCATTATTTCTGTATTCTAGCTGGTGTCAAAATTTTTATCCTGTGGGAGAGCATAAGCCGATTAGAATCATTAATTCTTTTTTAATGAGGAAGTAATTATCTTTTTAAAATATCTAGCAGGCATTATATTTACTGGATAGTTAGGACATAGACTTTTTTTTAAAGAAATACACTGACTTGTCTATAAACATTTGTATTATGCATCTGAGCCTGGTTCATGTTCTGACAGATTTAATATGACCATATGAGGTCTATACAGGAAAGCTTCAGGGATGGAAGGGGTTAAAATCATAACTGAGCAACAGATTAAACCAGGACCGCCCTTGGAAAAGTAGGGTAGGATCAACATTTTATTTTTCACCACCTTAGCTACACATTTGTTTCTCTTAAATTTTTTTTTTAACATTTTAAATGTTAGCGATTAGGGAATGTGCTATGTTAAATGTGACTATTTTATATTGTTTGTTAGGTTCCAGGAGTTACAAATAAAGTGTGCCTAGATTTTAGTTAGGGAAAGAGAATATGTGTGTGTGTCACATATCACATTAAGCAGCAGAGCATAGTGGGTCACACATTAGACAGGTACCTAGAGGTCTAGTCGTGAAAAATGACCTTTGAGCATAGCTTCCCTTGGTTAAAATGCTCAAGCTCACAGTGCACCAGTCCCGCCGTGTCTGGAGGTCACTGCTTCCTTGGAGTCACCACCCACCCTGGCTTGCACGGTCTTTTCCCTTCCTCTTCTCCACAGGCCCGTGAGACCCGAGGAGTGGGTTTGATGGAAAGGCATCCCATTTATGACTGAATTCTCCAAAGTGTCAGTTCCGTTTCGAAGCGCCTATCATAACGGATGCCTGCTTGACGAGACTTAGACAGTCAGCAGATGTTGGCACTTAGTTGGCATTGAACACCCAGACCCTTTTGTAAATGAGCAGTTTTAATATTATTTCTGACATAAAAGTCACATTTGGTTTTTCATTACTGTGTTCAGAGTTTTACTTAAGATAAATATTCAGTTAAGAAAACACTTATACTTAAGTATCAACCTTTAACATTGTCTTTAAGTTTACAAATATGCTTACTGATTATTAGACAGGAATATAAATAGAAATAGCTCTATAAAAGTATAAATGAAAAATGATTAAAATATTATATTTAACCTTTTAATATAATAGCTATATGCTTTTTGCAATGTGTTAAATTGTGGAAATTACCTCATGCACTGCTAAATGCACTGTAAATATACAACAATTAATAAAACTTATTTACACTAAGATGTTGATCACACTGTGTGAAAATGTCACAGTTTTGCTCTGATTGGTTTAATAAAAAGCTGAATGGCCAATAGCTAGCCAGGAAATGTTAGGTGGGATTTCCTTGCAGAGAGAGGAACTCAGGATAAATCTAGACACGAGTCAGACACCAGTGAGACACTGAGGAAGTCGGATGTGCAGAATGGAGGAGCGGTAAGAAGCCACATGGTAGAATGTAGACGAACAGAAATGGGTCATTTAAGTTATAGGAGCTAGTGGGACAAGCCTAAGCTAAGGCCAAACTTTCATAGTTAATAGTAAGTCTCTGTGTCATTATTTGGAGGCTGGTGGTCCAAAGAAAGTCTGACAAGAAAGTCCAACTACATGAAGAATCGTTAAAGTTTTTACTATTTCTTGGTCGCGAATCTCAATAAAGAATCTATACTAATCTTCAGTTTCTTTCCTAGGAGCAAGCAACGCATTTTTTCCTCTGCTGCTATACTCTTTGGCCACCACTACTAATGTACTGTTGTTTTCCTTTAGAAAAAAGCACTGTGGTCTTATAACAGCCAGACACTTTGAGTTGCTTTTCCAATCATGCTGATTAGCTTTGTATAAACTGGTCATATTCTCCCACTCAAATTCTGGTCAAAAATAGTATCTGTTGTCATTTGACAGCTGGCAGAGATTAACAATCAGCTGTGGCTATGACGGTGGCTATTGTGCTGTCGGACTCACACAGGGATTTTAACCATGACCTTGGCCTCATTATCCTGCTGTTATAACCTATTGAGAAAAATAGCTACACAAATAAATTCTGAAACCAAGAAGTAAAAAAAAAAAGAGAAAAGCCTGCTATTTGTGTCTCCAAGTGCAAATCAGAACGCGTCTGCGTCCTTTGAGTAACTCTGTTGGCAGGTGTATTAGATAGGAATAAAGAAATGGATGCAGGATATGGTTCTAAAATCAAAACTTCTCATGTCAGTTTTCTGCCTAAAAACTCCCACTGTTAATGCCTATAAGACGAGACAGTCTTCAGCAAGACACAGACGCTAGAACATGAGCTCATCGTTTCTATGTTGCTTTTGCTAAAACTTTGTGCTCTTCATACTCCAATAATTCTCCCATATTTTGTAGCTGTTCATGTATTTGTTCAGCATACATTTCCTGAGCTGCTGTAACGAAACAGACACTTTAATAGGCCTTAAGTAACCTGGGAAAAATAGCATTCCCTACTGTTCCTTGTAAGCCAGGCGGTGGTGGCGCACGCCTTTAATCCCAACACTCAGGAGGCAGAGGCGGGCGGATCTCTGTGAGTTCAAGGCCAGCTTGGCCTATAAGAGCAGTTCCAGGACAGGCTCCAAAGGCTATAGAGAAATCCTGTCTCCCAAAACAAACAAACAAATAAATAAATAAAGAGTTCACTGTTGAGAATATAGACAAAGAAATGTTAAGGCCCATTGTGACACATGCTGATGTATGAGCAGGATATGCACACTGGTAAGAGAGCCAGGGGCAAATAGATAGGAGGAAAAGGCCTACAGCAGACATATGACTGAAAAGGTAAGCCAAATGGAGGGAAAACCATTTAAAAGTTGCAGATGTTAGAAGGCAAGATGATTATCACTGCAGAGCAGGGGATGTATCCATAGGCTAGGAAACACTGCCAGGACCTGAATTAAAGTTTCTTCGCATTTATTTTCTCTTCATTTTAGAATGCCATTCTTCCATTCTCCTGTCCAGTTTAAGCCAGTAATGATAAAGTTTTACATAGGAAAGCAATTAACCAAATACTTGTTGAATCATCCACTATGAGCCATGCTGTTGATGGAAGTTTCTGTCCTGCTTGAACCCACAGATTTGCAGACAGAAGTTTCTGCCGTTCAGTTCCAAAGAAGCACACAGAGGCTTATAGTAATTATAAACTGTTTGGCCTATTAGCTCAGGATTATTATTATCTAGCTCTTATATCTTAAATTAACCCATAATTCTTATCTATTGTTAGCAATGTAACTTGGTACCTTTTTACAGTGAGGCATTATCTTATCTTGCTTCCTATGTGTCTGGCTGGTGACTGACTCTCTGTCTTTCCTCTTCCCAGAATTCTCCTACTTTGGTTGCCCCACCTATATTTTCTGCCTGGCTACGGGAACAATCATTATTTTATTAAAGCAATACGAGTGTCAAATCTTTACAGTATATAAGAGCATTATCCCACAGCACCATGCATTATTCTAGATGCTTGAGATATATTAATAAAATTCCTGCTCATGTGCTTATAGTTTAGTAGATGGAAGTATACAATCAATGATAAACAATAAACTGCAGTAAAAGTGCTTCAATTAATAGTGAAAATTAGTTATCAGAAGGAAGCAAAGCACAGTGAAAAAGGAAAGGAGGTTGGAGTGATGGGGTGAGGGTCTGGAAGATGGAATATTAAATAGAAGGGAAGGATGAGCAAAAATCTGAAAAGGGAATTAACCAAGTAAACATCACTGTGAAAGGAAGAAATAGTTCAAGGAAAGTATGGTAGTACTAACTAGGTGATGAGATTAGGGCTCAGATGGCACTTGCAGTCTAGTGAAGAAGTTCAGTTGGTAGTGAATAGACTAGGGAGACATCTCAATATTTTGACCTGTGTGGGTTGAGTGGTTTTAGGGTGCTTGTTCATTTTCTGCCCATGTGTCCTGGGGCTTGAGTCCAGGCCCTCACACATTCTGTGATAAAACACCATGAACTTAAGAGTTTGAGTTTTGGTTCCAGAGAGAGAGATAATAGTCAACAATAATGGGGAAATAAACCGGGGAGCAGCAGGCATGGTGTCAGGAGCAGGAGGTTGAGATAACATCCCTTACAGAATACAAAAACAAGGTGGGGAGGTACGGGGAGGGAGGTCAGATGAGCAAGCAGACTGAAAGTCAGGTGAGCCTGTAGTCTCAAAGCTGCCCCCAGTGACACACTTCCTCCAGCAAGGCTGCCCATGCTATGCCTCTACCAACTGGGGACCAAGCATTCAAATGCCTAAGCTTATGCCTCCTCAGCACTACAAATCCACTTCTGGTACCAGTTGTTCTAATTTGTGTCTCTGTTACTATGACGAAAGAAACTGGCCAAAAGCAACTTTCTGAAAAAAGGGTTCATTTGGCTTATGGGTTAGAGGCTATGTAGTCAGTCATCCGGGGAGGCCAAGGAACTCATGGCAAGAACTTGGAGGCAGTAACTGAAGCAGGTATCATTAGAGAGATGCTGTTTCCTGGTCTCTGCTTGCTTTCTTCTGAACCAAGGGACTACCTGCCTAGGGCAGCAGTGCCCACCATGTGCTGGGTCCTCCTACATCACTCATCAATCAAGGGAATGCCCCCACTACAGTGTAATTTGATGGAAGCAGACCCTGTTTCATCAGAGTAAAGGACAGAAGCAGCACACCTGTTAGGACAAGCTGTAGAATGACAATCATCTATCTGGACGCAGCAGTAAAGGAGAAATGATTCCGAGTCTTGTGAAGTGTCCCAGATTTTAAGAATGTGATCATTTTATAGTTTTATACTTCAGGTGTATCTCCTAACACTTACCTAGTAGATTATAAATAGTCCTTGTGATTATGTAAAAGTGAAGTTAACAGGGGTCATAAGCCTATAATATCCCAAATTCAGTAATAAAGGAAAGTGACTTCTCAAGGTAAGCAAGGACATTGCATTTTGAGTCTACTACAAATGTGTTCATCTTCTGAGGGACATATTCAAGTAAAATAGAATTCCATACATGACGAAGAAAAGATGAACATTTCAAGTAACACAAAATCTGAACAAAATAGATACTTCTAAGATACATATGCTGGAAAACCAAAGCCTTATAAGGATACTTTATTTCATTAAGAGCATAGCAATCACATCTTAAATTGGGTGAATATTTTAAAGTATATCACCTAGGATACAGCCCATTTTAAAGTTCTATATGATAATATGCACATACATAATCTATCCATGCGTTACAAAAATGACACATTTTCACTTTGTAAAGGTACAGATGATTTTATGTACTTTCACTTTTAAGGAAAATTCAGTTGTAGCAAGTAAAAGATTGGAACAAAACACAGCAGCAACAACAAAACGCCCAAACAGGAGATCCTAGCAGCTCACTCATACCCTTAGAAGTCAGTGGTGGCAGAGATTCAGGTTCATGCCCACTGAGTTTCAAGAGCCAGTGTTGTCACCCAGGGAGGTGAAGCTGTGTCTGTGCATGTGCTCAAGAAACACCTCAGAATGCTCTATATGACTGGCAGAGAAGAATGTAGGTCCCAGAAGGTGACCCTCTGCTGTAAATGAACTCACATTTTTTTCCAGTCTGAATAATTGCTTCCAAGTTCACATTTTATGTATTTGAAATAACTAAGCTATTTTAACCTCAGGATCTTCAGACTCAGCAATGTGTGCACATTCTGTTTTCTGATCCCGTTGGGATGATGTTGGCTGGGGTTTGGAGGATGGCATTTTTAAAAATGGAATCAGATTTAAGGTGGAACATTATTATTTATAGTGCTATCATCATGTTTAAAGGAAAATTTCCCGTGTTTTGGTGGCTGGTGTTTCCTAGGGTAAAGCTGTAAGTTCCCAACTGACTGGGAACTCATTGCATAGTAACAAAGGAGTGTGTGTAAAATAAAAGTGAACATTTGAAGTTTATTTAGGTAAGTGATTCAGTTTTTAGAAGTGTTTCATTTTGCTTGTTTTCTTCTTTGCTGTCTTGTTCTTCTTCAGCACTGTCTTAGAATGTATGGCTCTCAGCCTTTATAGATATTAGTCAGCTGGGGTACTTTCAAAACATAGCCATAGCCAAGGTCTCAGTCCTAGAAACGGACTCATTTGCTCTGGAGTTGGGCTCAGCTATTTTAAAAAGCGACTCGGAATTTTCATGTGCTAAGGTTGAAAACCATGATAGTTTTACATCGGACTAAGTTGATCTACATTCTGGTTCCAGTTATACTACTTACCATATTTATAAATCTCCTGATCTTGGTTTTCAATCTCCTTTATGAGGAGCTTGGGTTAGAGCTCTATAAAAATTCTTTAACTGTAAGACATTTAAATCAAATTGTGATACATATCTCATCTGGCTTGCCCAGCCCCAGACCCGCGGAAACTAATTTGGATTATGAATCTGGTGGAAAACAGGTGAGCGGGTGTAGTAATCAGCAGTAATGTAGTAATAATATCATGAAACAAAACGTAAGCAAACGTTTCCATTTCTTCTTGCCAGTTTCAAGCGTGGAGAAAAACAATACAGAAATTTCAGCTTAGAAACCACAAGAGACATCTAGTGCCGCTTTGTCTGTTCCCAGTTCTCTTAAACTGAGGCTAGGCAGAAGGTACCTGGGGAGCAGAGGGAGGAGGGAGAGTTTACTACACACAAATACAATACAAACCCCGGAGGCTTTACTCACCAGCCCATCATCTGGCCTGCATATCTAGCTAGCATAGAAGGCGTGGTAGAGGTACACACACACACACACACACACACACGCACACCATCATCTAGCCTGATAGTCTGGTACTAAGCAGTGCTAGCATAGAAGGCGTGGTAGAGGTATACACACACACACACACACACACACACACACACACACACGCTCGCACAACTCTAACCTTGCCATCCGAAGCACTTGTCTACAGCGGTAAGAGGAGGAAGATGAGGTGATCCGCATCACCCCCCTCTGGCTCGCCCCGCCCCAGGGCGAGCTGTCCGGGCAGCTCTTGGCTTCTCGCTGAGCCCGAGCCGGAGACGGCGGCGGCCACCTCCCTCCTCCTGGAGCCGGTTTTCCTTCTGCTCTCCTTTCCTGGAGCCCATCTCCCAGCTTCTAAACTCTTCTCTAGAGTGAAGAGCAAGAACGGGCCGTAGAGCCCGACCCCTCGGTCCAAACTCATCCTCTGGGGAGCAGGTCTGATCCTTGGCCCCGGCGCTTCTTCCAGTTGCCTCCTCGCCCGCCCGGCTGTCACCTCCGTCCCCAGCGTTCTCCTTCCAGTGCCTCTCGGTGCTGCCAGCCCAGTTCCCAGAACTTCCGCACCCCCGCCCTGGTCCCGGCCCGAGACACTGCCAGCGCTCGCCATCCTTTCCTCCCTCCCGCAGGCCACTGTCAGGCTCTGTGCCCCTTCCGGGTGCCCGACCCCGCAGGGACACCCACCTGCTCCGGATCATCCCAATCCCAGGACCCCGCCCGGGAGAGCTCGGGCGCGTTCGGTCCCC